>VTPC01001025.1:0-17084 GCA_011009095.1 Ignelater luminosus
TATAAAGCTAGTTAATTTGGAAAGCCAAACATCTATAAATGCTTGCAAATCAATTTTTGCACGACATGGTATTCCTGTTGTTGTGGTAACAGATGCTGGCACACAGTTCTCCTCTGAAAAATTCAAAGATTTTGCCAGTAACTACGGATTTACTCATATAACAGCCAGCGCAAAATGGTCGCAGTGTAATGGACAAAGTGAGAGTGCCGTTAAAATCGTAAAACACATATTTAAAAAATGTCAGTTAACAAGAGATGATCCTTGGCTTGGTTTGATGGAGTATCGCAACACGCCAAAAGAGCATATGCCATCTCCAGCACAACTGTTGTATTCGAGAAATCTAAGGACAAGAATACCGGTAAGGTCTGAAGATCTTAAACCCAAAGTATATCGACTTCCTGAAAAGTTTGTTCGGCATCAAAATACTGTCAAGAAATACTACGATAAGCGAACTAGATCACTGCAACCTTTGAGGGAAGGGAAAACATTCGCTTTCAAAAGCATCAATCTGGTCACTGGTACGCAGGAAAAGTCAAAGGTAAAGGTCCACAGCCACGTTCGTATCAGGTTAGAAACCACAGTGGCAATTTATTCACAAGAATTCGAGTGATGATTAATCCATCTCCACGTTAAAGTAGCCCTACACCGGCTACACCACCAACCAATTCAACACTTGAATTCCCACAACCAGTTCAGATTCATCAGCAAATATGATTCCACCTTACAGGAGACTGCCGAAGGAAAAGCTATGAAGAATTTGGACAATAAGATCACAAGATCAGGGCGTGTTGTTAGAAACCCAAAAAAACTGTTTGATGACTAAGATTAATTGTGTTTAATTTACTTTCTTTTATTATTGTAAATTACTTGAAGAGGGGGGATGTTTACTGTTGTTAGAATTATATTTTCTGCCAGTTGGCTGGGCCTCTCCACCTATTTCACTTTTCTGTCTTGTCTGTGATATTAGTATTTTGTATGAAAAAGAAAAATACAGTATTGTGAAACCTAGAAGAGCACCACGTTCTCTGTATTACAAATAAATAAATAAAAGCAATTTACATAAAATAAAGCGATATATAAATAAACAACAGCCACCTTCCGTCTTCTTTGGTCAAAAGAAGCGTCTTGGTGCTAGAAGATAAAACTAGCTCAGAAGCTAAAAGGTTAACCTGCAAAAAGACCAGGCAAGCAGACAGACAGTTTACTACGAGTATTGCTGTATTCAGAGTACTTGCAATGGAACCGTTTGTCAAAGCCATCCAAGGATGATAACTAAACCGTCTTTACTAGTAGTGTTAAGCTTTCTAATGGATCAAACACGGGTAAACCAAATAAATTACCTACATAGTCAGAATGCTTCAGAAGAACTGAGTAACCTCTAAGTTAATTCAGGAATGAAACGAAGTGATGGCAAAGAAGATTAAATAATACAAGCAACAAATATTTCCCAATCTTGCCAATAATTATTAGAAAGTGTGGGATAGTATGTATACTCATTTTCGAGACAACGAGACAAATGCTGCTGCTTGAGTATGTGTCGTTTATTAATCTAGAGGTATTGAATACAAACACAGTATTCACCTTTGTCAACTGTATTCGGAGAGAAGTAATTAGCATAATTAGTGATCTTCAATATCATGTTGTCAGAAGTACTTAACTACAACGTAACGTTTGATATATCGATGTTAATGTCATGGTTAAATATAAGATGACATCAGACCTATGTCCGAAGGTCCTGCAGTATATTTCCAAAGCGATAGATTGTGAACTACTATCTTTCTAAACTGTTTCTAATTGAAGACAATTACAGGAAATGATTTCCTCTAGAAAGGGTCTAAATGAGGAAATTGCTAATCTACATGGGTAAAAACAACCAACATAAGACGCCGCAAAAGAACTAAAAGGTAGACTTAATGCAGAAGTCTAAACACAGTTTTGGTCAGCCAGGCTGATGAAGATTTTAAGCTATGAAAGTATACAGACCATGAAATTGTTACGTGGGCCTATGGATCCAAGAACGGTAATTAGAAAGAAATCATTAAATCATCTCTCCTAGCTGTTCATTTTCTGTGAAGTGATTCAAATACATCTGAATATTATATTTTACTTGTGGAACCCAAAATGAATATAATTCTCTAAAACACAATTTTTGATGTTTTATTTCAAAAATTTATTGACGGAATTGATACAGAAAATGCGGGAAAGGTGTAGGTTCTGAGATTTATTTCCACTACCAAGACCGCCAACTTAGCATTTGAAAAGAGGAAGAGTTTTTCTCGTCGTGCTTGTTCCATCTATTATTAAAAATTTGTAATAATTGATAACCTATTTATTTTAGCATTAGATTAAAAAAGTATATTTAGAAATTATAATGTTGAGTTTTTGAAATAATTAAATGAAACGTGCAATACTTAATACTATTTTATTTTTGTTTGTATTTAATTGTTATGAAAACCATTTAACATTTTTGCTCTGATGTGGTCTTGCATATTTTATTTTCAACTTCAGTTTTTATTTTCATTTTTTTATTTACTGGCTATGTTTTAACATCCAAAAAGAACACGAAGCTTTTTTGAATGCTAGCGATTTTTGTGTCATGAATTTTTGCGTTTACGTCTCCAGGGTTTAGATTTAACACCAGTTGTACAAGGATTTCGTTTCCTCAAAAACTACAATACCATTTATTTTTATTAGCCTTTTACTTGAAGCAAGCAACTAGAGATTTCAGCACCTACTTCGAGTTTTTTTACAGCAACCCTCATTATAAAAAGAAGTACTTAAAATTTAGAAATTTTAATATTAATAACTTTTGAGCTTGTTTTGATTAATTTTAAAAAAAGCCTTGTAGCGTTTCGTGCAGCTTATGTTATATTATACAATCAACTTTAAATTAGTCCTTATAAACTACTTTTAAAAGCTGATTCGAGAGAAAAGGATTTTGAACTTTAAAAGGATTAATAGGCTTATATAAAATTAATGTGTACTACCTTCTATGCAAAATGAAGGTATAATTTATGTTTTAGTATTTCTGGACATTAGTGTTACTTTTTTTATGAAGTCGATAAAAGAACTACGCAATTGTTAATATATTAAAATTAACAATAATGTGCTACTATCCAAGAGTAACAAAATGAAAGACAACACAGGGTTACCCACCTAAAATGTAATAATGCTAAAAACTTACCTTTTTTTCTTAATGTTTTCCAAACTGGAAATGAAAACATCACTGTCTTAAGTTGTTCGACCATATATTCTCTCAAATTTGGTTACGAGTAAGTAACTTTCATGAAACATCTATGTCAAATATGGCACAGCAATTGATCAACTAGTAGTAGTTTGGGTATTGAAAGAGGGTATCAATCTAATCAATTGCAGACTGAAGCTCTAAGGCCACAAATATTTAATCCTGACTTTTTCGCCATTCTTCAAATACTAGCAGCCCAAAAAATTCCAGTTCGCAGCAAATCTCTTCGGGAAACGTAACTGTAATCATCGAGAGAGCACCCAAGCACGTTTCGCATGTGCCGCACAAGGCTTTGGTGCCGTGTCACAACCAACCGATGGCGATGCGTCCCGCCAATTCATCATCCCGCAGGCGTTATGGAGCATGCTGAGAGATGTACATGTAATCAGAAAATAGAATACGGTTCCAACTGAATAGAGTGATTGATATGAGCACAGCTTCATATACGTCATAATGAAGCTAATCGACTTTAACCTAAACAGAAATCGTCATCTGAACTAATCTTTAAAGATCAGGAATTAATAACCGACATAACTACTAATATTGTTAGAATGTTTTATGGATTTTGATTGGTTTACTAATGTCTTTCAGAAATGATTTAAAAGTAGTAGGGAAAGTTTCAATCGTTTAGCAGCAGCGATTGCAACAGGTATATTGCAAGATATTAATGCAAAAGAACAAGAAACTTGTTATTGATATAAGCAAAATTTTCTGGAATTGTCAGAACTACTTGGAAGTATGTTTCATCGAAGAGAAGTAATCGAGGAGCACGTATTGTAACTTAAAAACGGAATCTAAATATTTAGGGCATGTTACATTGTTATCTGGTTTATGAAAAATCATTGCAAAGTATAATGACTTTTCTAAATGTTGCGGTGGCACAGCAGTTAATAGGGAAATTTATTTATTTTGGTGGCTTGATGGATGAACCACAGGTCCAAAAAGCTACTTTAGAGTTATAGAAAAGGCATTAGAGTGCTACGAGAAATTACCTATTGTGGATTATGGGATTAACAGAATTTTACTAGACTTTAAATCAGAATATATCCAAGATTTTAGTATACGTACAAAACCTACAAAGTGGTTTTTTGTAGAAGGTATCCTTCAGAGTTGGTCTTACTAAATTCAGGTAAAATATACTAATACAGAAAATCCATTTGACAATTTTAAGGTTATTTCAGGATATATAGTTCAAGTGTATGTACCTGCATAGTTAAATCTCAAAAGAAATTCTTCTTGTATTGATGGAGCAAGGCCTGTATTTAGTCTGGTGATTTCTCGGGTTACCTGAATGACGAAGAGAAAGCATTCATCAATCCCGTAATTCAAAGAAATTCCTTTCTTGTCGCCCTGAAAATCTGTTGCTTGCAATGATTACTGACAATCGTCGATACTTAAAAAACTTGATTTAATACGAGTTTTAAAAACAAGAGAAAACTAACAAAATCTTGAAGTTTGCAAATTTGTGATTCCAAATTTAAGTTTGAATGTAACTGATCATTTCAAAATTATTAATTGGCAGAAAGATTTTATTACAGCACCACCAATTCTAAAAACTGTATCAGACGAAAATATAAAAATTCTAATTCATTGTCCAAAAGCGTTGCCGTTGGAGTTTTCTGCATTCCTTTATTGTTACACTCAGCCGGTTGAAAAATGTGTGGAGCTTGTTACAGAAGCTTCCAGTTTTGTTCCGGAGCCAAAAGCGAGAGATAGATTCATACGAGTGCCAATAACTCTGAGAGTGGAATTTGTGTGCTGCTTGATCACTGTCTTAGTACCTCTCTTACTGGAGTTGTCATCAGGAAGTCTTTTTCAAACGTGAACTACTACTATTGCTGCTATTTAAATTTTTAAGTTCATGTTTCCATCTTATTTTTCCTCCCGATGGTCCTGCCAACTTAATGAATTTTCGGGGTTGGTCCGGTCGCATGCTATTATGGTTGGTGCTCAATCTATGTTGTGAAATCACAAAATCTGACTGGAAAATATCTCCTGGCGAGCGTTCATGTCTTGAGAAGGATTGGACTGTTGTCGTTAAGATTTATGCTTGTCTTTGTCCTGTTGCAGTCTTCTTACTACAGTTGCAAAAGGTCATTTTTACTTGCCGTTACCTTTGATCGTCCGCAAAATTGCATTTGTTAAGTGCCGTCATTACAACCCGCTTTCATTACCAACTTCACTGTATTGCTTGTCTCTATGGTCATCAAAGTAGTACAAAAGATCACAGGTTTCATCAACTAAGTCTTCTTGTAATCCAAGTATCTTTAAATACAGTTTAGATTGAGACGACTATTCCCAACTATGTGCGCCAGTTTAGAATTAATAGCCCCCAATTGGTTGGTTCAGGTCAGTTTAGAGATTTTTAGCAGTTTTCCGAACGGATGCATTGAAAAATATTTTCATTTTTTAGAAAAATTTCAATATTTGAATATTTCTCAACTTCGTCAAGATTCCCAAAGTGTTTAGAAAAGAACCACAAAAAGGTCATTTTCGCTCCTGTAACTTGTCACATTTGTAAGATTATAAATATGCGTTTCTACTGTGATAGGTACTTTTAACAGTTTTGTTGCTTTCTTAACGAGGCAGCGAGGGAGCAAGGGCTGTCGAAGATCAACCGGTTTGCAAAAACGCAGAGATCCACAAAAATTCCGGCATTCTCAAGAACCTCAAAATCTTGAAAAAATAAAAACTCCAAAATCTATACGAACACGAATTTAGTGGTTTATAAAATTAAAAAAGCGAAGGTAGTAGTAGTATTTTTGTATAATCCAGAAAGTCTGCAGAAACGAGAAACCGTGACAGATGATGAATGTACAGAAAGACAAACTTTAGATTCATTCATTCACATTTTGTTGAAATAAACTCCTCCATATAAATCAGATTTGATTGCTTTTTCAGAATCAGAAAACTGCCAACAAATTAATTTACGTAAAAGATACAGTTATGCAACTACCATACTTAGATAAAAGTCATCGTTATCAGATGACAGATTTTGATGAGTTTTTTTCTTAAGATTCTCCAATTAAGCTCGACTATTCAAAAGGAGCTCTGATTTAGGTAAGACACTTTGAAAATCAACGACTGGTTGATAACTCTTCAAGAATTTCCAAAATGTAAATATGACTGTGTAGCAACTCAAAAGCTGACAGCCGTAATTTGTGATCTTTGAGTCACCAACGTATCATCATTTTCCACCAACGGGCAACATTATTAAAGCAATATCAGAAGATAATAATAGTTTTCTTTTTGTTAATAGATTGTTTTCAATATTTTAGTTGAGTCTAAATTAGAACATATGTCTATAATCTGGAATACGTATTATACTTATCAGGCTTCAAAATTGAAAAAATTTAAAAAAAATTTAAATTACTGTTATTATAAGAAAGAAAATAGAAATAATTTAAGGAAACTCACCAGCAATTACTAAATTATTTCAAAATGGCTTCTTTACAAGAAAGAAAACAGGAAGCACAAATGTGTTTTTTGTATAAGTAAATGTACTAATCAACGACCAAAAACTCCTTCTTGCAATAAACTTTGATACCTTTTCGTCAAACTAGACAATCAGCCGTACTTCAGTATAATACTTCACGTACAAATTATCGAATGCAGTTACCACTTATCAGTACATATATGTAAACAGTATAACGACATCTCTACATTAATTGACATTTTTGGGCAAACTTTAAATCAGTTTAAACGTAACTTAGAGCAAACGGTAAAAAATGAAAAATAGCTATGGTTGGTGTTACATATAATATTATTATCTTAAAACTAATTTGGTTTTAGGCAACAACACAGTACCATTGAGCAAGACAGATTTTTCCAAATTAATTTGGCGAAGCCTGCACTTCCCTATTCCCGATCTTATCTGGCGTCCCTCGAGGTAGTGTCCTTGGTCCAACCCTATACTTATGGTACACAGCAGACATCCCCATCACAAGAAATACTACGATTGCCACGTATGCAGACTATACCGTCATAATGACCTACCACATAGATCTTGCAAAACCACCTAAACAAAATGAAAAATAGGTTAAATCTATGGCATGTCAGGGTTAATAGTACAAAATCGACTTACATTACATTTACGTTAAAAAATAACTATGCCCTCAAGTGTCTATAAACCGGAAGTTCCTACCCATCAGGAATGATATCAAATATCTGGGAATTCATATAGACAGTCACCGAAACAGAGGAAAACACATTTTTCCTTTACAAGGCCATACTACAACCGGTATGGATGTACTAGATTCAAAATTTGGGGTACTGTCAGTAACACAAATATTCTAAGATTGCAAACATTCTAATCCAAGGTCCTGCGTGACATCTGTAGTGCACCTTGGTATGTGCCAAACTGTTTATTGAAAGTTGAAACTGTCAAAGAGACAACCGTCACTCTGTGTTCTAACTACCTGGAGAGACTAGTGTTTCATCCAAATCCACTGGTCAACGACCTACGCACTAGAAGATTGCAAAGGCTGGATCCGCTATGTCGTACTAAATCTTAATTAAGTAAATATATTGCTTATTATTATTACAACAGATTATAATAAATAAAGGAAGTAAAAAAAGTAAGTGCATAGTCTAGTTATTTACATAATTTTAATTAGTTTTTTATTTTTTGTTATTTATTAATTTTTGTAGTTTGTGTAAGGGGTTTGAAATAAATAAATAAATTTCTCCTAAGGCAACCAATTACTAGTAAACCTAGTCCGGAACACCGTAAATTGTTTTCTTTCTGCTTCTAATGTTACAAGATTATTATTTATTGTTTATATTGGCTGATACAATTTAATTATTATTTGTTGAAAGATTTCATAACTTGAGGCATTTTGACGTTTTGTTACTCATGTTATAAAGAGATATTTTGTATTTTGTACTTTTTAAATTTTTTGCAACTAGAGTATAACACATGGGCTGAAAAGTCCCAGGCCTAACAAAGAAAACACGGTTTTTTTTTGTTCAAAATTAGCTTTATTCATTAACGTAATTTCCATCAAGAACAACGCAATCATTCTAGCGCCGCTCTAACATTTCAATACCACTTTTGTAGAACGATTTATCTTTTGCCTCAAAATAGGACTCAGTTTCAGCGATAACCTCTTCATTCGAGCGAAATTTCTTACCGGCAAGCATTTTTTTTTTAGGTCTGCGAACAGCCAGTAGTCGCTGGGAGCCAAATCTGGCGAATACGGTGGATGTGGGAGCAATTCGAAGTTCAATTCATGTAGTTTTGCCATTGTTTTGATTGACTTGTGACACGGTGCGTTGTCTTGATGAAACAAAATTTTTTTCTTTGCCATATGAGGTCGTTTCTTTGCAATTTCGGCCTTCAAACGCTCCAATAACGCTATATAATATTGACTGTTGATGGTATTTCCCTTCTCAAGATAGTCGATGAATATTACACCACGCACATCTCAAAATACTGAGGCCATAACCTTTCCAGCCGATTGTTGTGCTTTCGGTCGCTTTGGACGAGGTTCACCAGTTGCTGTCCACTCAGATGACGATCGTTTTGATTCCGGAGTGAAGTGATGGATCCATGTTTCATCCATTGTCACATATCGACGCAAAAATTCCGGTTTGTTACGTTTAAACATGGCCAAACACTGCTCAGAAACATCAACACGTTCTTGTTTTTGGTGAACAGTGAGCAAACGCGGCACCCACTTTGAGCAGAGCTTTCTCATAGTCAAATGCTCATGCAATATAAAGCCAACACGTTCTTTCGATATCTTTACAATGTCAGCTAACTCACGCAACTTCACTTTTCGATCATTCAAAACGATTTTGTGGATTTGTTTGATGTTTTCTGATGTTACCGCCTCATTTGGACGTCCACTGCATCATCGGTGTCTCTACGACCACGTTTGAAGTCAGCAAACCAACGTTTGTTGTTGTTTCTGATGGAGCGGAGTCCCCATAACACTTTTCAAGCCATTGCTTCGCTTGAACGGTATTTTTCCCCATCAAGAAGCAGTGTAAAATTAAAACACGAAATTGTTTTTGATCCATTGTTTTGAAAATAACAAAAGTAGCGTCACTCTTAGCACAATAACTCACAAAATAATGAATAGAATATCATGAAATTTTAACAGCTGTCTTTTGAAGGTTAGTACTAACTGAAAAAGCGGTGAATGCAATAGAACTAGCGCCATCTATTTGTTAGGCCTAGGACTTTTCAGCCCATGCGTTAGTAGAAGAAAGCAGTTACATGTAACAGTAAATGAATCGAAGATAAAGTCGTTCTTTTACTCGTCCGATAAAATGTTTAGAAACCTTAGTATTTTTCAAAAGAAATCAGAACTTTAAATTTCGAATTGAACACAGACACTTGATTGGTTTGTTTCTGTATACCTTGAGAATTCCAACCGAAGAATAGTGTACATACCATAGGACTAAGGTGTCTCTTAGTCAGTGATGTATAGCTAGAAAAAATAGTGGGGGAACGCTGATTGTCAGATTACACATTTATTATATAAAAATAATTAGATTTCTTAAAGAATGTTTAGTATTTATTGGTAAGTAGGGGAACGCTGTTCCCCTGCGTCCCCTTCCACTGCTCTTAATCCCTTGTGTGATTCACATTCACCTTCAGGATTAAAAGGATCATCTTAATTCCATAGTATATACCATTTTTTTCTTTATATTTTGTATCTTGTACTTTAAATACTTCTACATAAGTATTTTGTATCTTGTATTTTAAATACATAATACAAGGTATTTTGCCCAGCTCTGATTGCAGCCAGTTTTAATAAAATTCAAATAAAGTAAATTACTGAAATGCGTAGCTAGTGTAACACTAATTTCCAGAAGAGTTTAAATTTCATTAAATCAAAAGCTCATTAGCATCATACAAGAATTTAGCAAATTATATCTATGGAATTTTAAAAACGTTGTTTCAAGAACTGCTTAATGAATTAACCAATTAACATCTTTGTAAAATTAAGGATTAATTAATGTCAAATTTTAGAATAGGTGAATATGCAGACAACACATGCATATTATAAATTTACCATCGCGTCGGTCGGTGATAAAATGAAACAATTCTGAATCGCTTCATGTTTTCAGTGACAAGGGATAAAGTGGGAAAGTTTATTCTTTGATGTATTCAAACAAGATTGTAAATCATATACCACAATTACCTGAGCAAGAAAAACAAAACAGTATAAAATATAACAATATTACACAAGCGTAGACTTCGCACATGGATTTATGTCTACGTTACAATCATAAATTTAGAACGCGATAAAAATCGCTATTATGTAATACCCATTCGTCCTGTAATTGTTTTTTAGATTAATGCTTGTTTTAAATACATCAAAAACAAAAATTAGTAATTCTGACATAACGACCGAAAAATTGCTTCAACTTTCACTAAAACTTTCTGCTTTCGCGAGCCGTTTAAAATAATTAAAATTTAAAGCCGTTAAAAAAAGGCAAAACTTTTTACGAAACAAATGACTACCTAACTTTAACTTTTCTCGTTTAAATCGGATAATGTAAATGTGTGGGTGGTTAAAAATAGGAACGAACGTAATAAACGACAGGCTATCTTTTCTTATTCTTTAAAAAGGAAACATTAGAAATGTTAGATTCAATCTGAGCTAATCTCGTTTTAGAAGATGTAACCACAGCGCGAACGTGGCCGCATGATTGGTTCCTAATCCCTACGGCCTGGCTTGGATTACTGTAAAAGCCGCCCGTAATAAGCAACCTCTTGGGACTAGAAATCCTTCCGAGGACGTGAATCAAGTATTACGGTTTTATTGTACCTTCAAATCGAAGGCTAAAAGCTGAAGCGAACGACACTTTTCTTAGAATAGTGGGGGTTAAATATTTCTGCCTTTCATTTTTCGGTAAATGCTTACATTCAGGCTTTGAATTATTCAGAATTGATTTAAGTTATGGCAATTCCCTCCGACTATTATACGAATATGTCTGACAAGTAAACACAAAACATAGAGGTAAGCGATAATTTTCAAGTTGTAAACATTACCTTAATCCATATTAATGTCAGTTACATCCGTTAATTCTGAGGGGGGAAAATTATGAATGGTTGTTGCCACAACCATCCCATCAACCTGTGCTTCTACTTTGATACTGTAATATGCGGCAAGGATTCATTCCATTAATCAAACTAGAAACGCGCACATTATTTTTACACAAGACAGATGATGGAGTCTTCTGATAATTTTTCTGAAGCGTTTTCTAGAACGTTTTATCAGAAGCTCAGACCTGTCTGAAAGGAATGCTTGTTGGATACATGAAGAGGACAATAAGCCGGACAACAAAGAACTCACCCTAGGTATGAAATTAAAAGCGGATAAACCATAAAACACCAAAGTATTTTAGAAATTTAACAAAACATGATGTATATTTTGAAACAAAAACTAATTAAAACGTTAAAATAATATTAGACAAATGCCACATTTTATTAAGGAATACTTCTACCTACTTACTATCCAATGCAGAAAGTCAATCGTAGAAGTCTCTCCGTTCATGGGAATAGATATACTTTTACAATTGACATTATTCATTAGATGGCAATTTTTTTAATTTTCTTCCTAGGAATAAGTCAGATTTAAGTTCTAACTAAGATTTGATACGATCCAAATCTAAAAGTCACTGATCACCAACCGTCATAGATGTTGTACTTATAGCAACTGAAAAATAAATAAACTCGTCAAATGATCATCAAGATTTAATTAAACACTGAGTACGAATTTCTTTAAAGTCACAGTTTCTTTCCGCATTATCAATTCATCATCATTCACACTCCATGCTGGTAAGATGCCGATGTAAGAACCGATTCTGTTCCCGATCCCTTCATATGGTATTGCCTGATTCCGGCTGTGGTAGATTAAATTTCACTAAAGTCCAGACCGTTCTATTTCGCCACCCCAACAGTACCAGAAACTCCAAATTTGAAAGACGCTTTTTCTGGTTGTTTTTCCAACATTCGTGTACCTGAAGATAAAATTTACTTACATCCTTGATTGGCTTGTAAAGGTGAGCAAGTGTCTGAATAGCAACCATTTTCCACAGCCAACATTCCTAGTTGCCACATACGCTTATAAAACGTTTATCTATCCGGTTATTGACTATTGTTACCAATGTCTCTGTTCAATCAGTCCAAACCACAAACAGAGACTTTGTCAAACAAGGAAGGTAGATCTGCATGAGGATAGTATGCCTGGTATAGGATTTGGCCTCTTTTAGATATGCGACTTGAATCATTGATACTTCCGCAGAGTCATCGAACACAATCGAGAAGAAAATACACCTCCCCATCTTCCTAGGCAATCTTACTTACCTGAACCCTGAGTTAGAGAATACCCCCTAAAACACCACCTTGCTCCTCGATAAGCCTTTGCTGCTCCAACTCACAACCGCACACTCCACAACATGTATCACGCCCAGTCAGTGCACTCATTTTTTTGTTACAGATTTCACCGCTAAAGAGCTCATTATACCAAACAGTTTTCTATCAAAATTGCTTTAACCTTCCAAGGATTTATTTATTTAATCATTCGGTACGTAAATATCTGAATGCTATTAACCGCAAAGTTTACTTGAACCAAATTTCTTATAAGTAACTTAAGAGAGAAAGAAACCCTAAAACGGCAAGCTCCCGCCATTTTTGGTAGCAAAAAATTACATTAATTTCATTTATTCATTCAAGCCTGTACTTTTAAATTGCACTATTATTCCAAAGTTCAAGTTTGGGTTACGATAATGTGTGAATTTCAAAGTTGATCTAATCTTTCCAGACCAACAGGGTTCTTTAAATTGGCTGAATCTTTAGTTTGATTAAAATTTCTTTATTAACAGATACTTTTGCTTTAAGAAGACTAAAATATTTTTTTATATTGCATACTGTTTTCCACAAATAAAGGACGCACAGATACCAGACTAACATATGCTGTAACTTTTTTATTATGCAGTTGTTGTGCTCAGAAATGTTATTTGCTAACCAACTAAAGAGTTTGGGCCACACAGAAACAGCAGACTAGTTTTCATGTCAGAGACGGATGTGGTATTTCCAAATACGCAAAAACTTGCCAAATTTGAAATTAAATAATTTTGTCACTTCAAAGTTGCCAATGACTACATTGCTTCTCAGTCTATTAATCGTCTAATTACAAATAAACCAATAAACCTGTAGCCTATCACACTTAATGATTTATCAAAACAGTCCGTTCAACAGCAAACGCACTAACAACTAAAATAATTTTGAGAACTTACGGAATCAAGGCGCATAGAAACTTACTGAATTGAAAATCTTACAACAAAAGCAGCCTGCTCAGAGGAAGGATTGCTGCCAGCTTCGGGCCTCATCCATAAAGTGTGAACACATCAGATCTACTGATTATCAATTTCAACAGACAGCGGATACAAAGATTTTTTGGTTCAAACACTTCGTTTATATATTAGCGTTCAATCAGAGTGAATTTTGTATCATTTTACAGCTACGGCAAGAAGAGTTTGTAAGTTCATAGACTTTTGGCACTCAACTGGTTAATATAATATTTGAAGCAATCACTTGCTCACTGTTGATTAATACTCACCTAACAACATCTAATTTTTCCTGACTTAAAAGCGTTCAGCTATCGCCAACGTTATGAACTGTTTTTACCTTTTGCTCTTTACTATCTATTGTTAAATATCTGGGAATGCAAAGTATAATAACAAGGAACTCCGTCTTGTTACTGAATTCAAACAACAGTCTGTTCACAAACATAAAGAAACATTTATCTCTTGGCGGCCATTTTGACCATGTTCCCGAGGTGATATCAAAAAACTAAAAGTATACGTGTTTCTTATTTTTTGATGTAGAATACGATTTTAAAGTACAAAAGAATTTTTGAAAATTCTTCAGATTTGGGTGGCCATTTTGATAATATTCCCGAAGAGATATCAAAAAACAAGGGCACCACTTGGTCTTTAGCGTTGGATGTAGAATCCAAATCTGAAGGCAAAATTTCAAAATTTAAACAAAAATGCGGACAAACAGACAGACAGACTTCGCAAATTCAGTAACGACTACTATCTGAGTTCGTTGAAAATTACAGGTAATTCCGCAGGCTGCCAAAGGCGGCCGACTGTTTTAAAGTTAATCTCTTCTTCAGTCATCTAACAGTAAAATTTTAAAGATAGGATGGCCGAGAATCACAAGCCCAAAAAGTAGCAGACCTGCTGGTAGATAGTGAGTTGATGATTGTGATGAAAAGCCCGCACCAAGCAGGCGGCAAAAAAACAAGCCGCCGGCGTCGGTTGAAGTTAAAGTAGAGGCAGTACAATGTTGCGCAGCTGCACCAGGTATGGTTTCGGCGACTGCAACAGTAATGGCCTCGCTTAAAGACGTTCCCATGTTAGATCTTTAGGAGGGTACGGAAGTGGACTTGTCAAAGGCAGACAATACCCCTCTTTATGACCTCGTTGTTCAACCAAGCCGCTGTGATTTGTGACTATCAATTTTTCATTCAAGTGGATGGCGAGGTAGCTTGCAGACCTTAGATTTGGTATACTTCAGCCAGCGACGTGACCCTTGAATACAGAAATACAGAAACAAGTTGTGTAGATAATGAGAAAATGTAATAATTGAAATTTCTCTACTCAATAAACCTGAAATCCAGGAAAAAAATTAAATTTAGACAATATAATGAAGAAAATACTTTTTTAAACAAGCACTAAGCAACACGGACTAGTCTTCTCTTGTAAAATGTAAAACGACCAAAGACATCTACACATTATTTCATAACAGTGTGTACAAACTCTTTAGCTCTTATTTCCTTGAAAAAGAAAAATACATACTAGATACCATAAGCCAAAAATTGAATTGACCGAAGAACTAAAAGATAGAAAAAAACTTTAAATGCTCTGTTTACAATAACCAGAATAGTTAGAACCGACAGAGCAGCTAAGTATACAAATTATACAAACGCCAATACGCCAAAAAGCTAGACGAAATGAACAAAATTAACAATGCCAAAATCATAGAAAACTCTGGCTACAGGGCAATGTGGAACCTATTAATAATGGAAATTGTAACAATAAAGAATATTGGATCCATAACAGTAATTGCACGACAGAAAAGTTAAATATTTTGTTTTGCAATTGAGGAGAAACAATGGCGAAGGCTATATTTTCTTCTAAGCATCACCTACGCAATTAATGAATAATATATAGAGAGGCATTTTGTTTGTCATGTATTATACAATTGAAGAAGAAGTGACAACAGTCATAAGATCTATGAAACCTAAATCCTCCAAAGACCTATTTGGTCTCACAATGACACCTTTGAAGCAAATTAGCCAAGAAATGAAAGTATCTTTCACAATGGCCTTTCTTACCGAAATGAAAACGGCATTAGTTGTCCCCATACACAAAAAAATGAAATAAATGTTGCCAAAAACTATAGGCCAATATTCATCTTACCAGTGTTCTTGAAAGTCTTCGAAATTCTCATCAAAAATAGCCTTGCAGATTATTTAGAAAGAACAATGTAGCTAAATAATGAACAACATGGATATAGGAAGAAGCATTCTACTTCAACGGCTTTGTTACCAGTGCTAGAGAAAATAACAAAAGTTTATTGTAAACGTGACAGTAAGTATGTGACATGACCAAAACCTTATATACAGTCCACACAAAATTTTGTTAGATAAATTAGAAAGGTGCGACATAAGAAGATTATTGCAGAACATCTTAAGATCATATTTAGAGAACAGAAAGCAGTCTGTTTCATGAAAAGACACCGTCTCAACAGAATTAAATGTGAACTGTGGCGTACCACGTTTCATACTTGGGCTATTACTTTCTACAGTCTATATAAATGACTTAGAATCAAATGTCAACTGCTTTGACATGTGCTTATACGCTGATGACGCATCTTTCATTGTCGATGGATCCACATACGTATGCTAAAGTCGAACAACCTTAGAAAAGGCAAAAGTATGGTTGGATATCAATCTAGTAAGATTGAATGAAAACTAAACACAAACTATGAAAATGTCTACAAGGCCATCTAATCGAGAGTCAATTAAAATTTTGGGTATGTACATTAACAACAACTTAAATTGATCTAAGCATTTTGGAAACTAGTAAAAAATTATTAGTGGCGATATGCATCGTAAGAAGACTTAAAAGAGTAAATACTCACTCAATTTCCATTCCATTGCTGCCTATAAAATACTGTTGTGGGGTATGTCTTCCGAAGCGGGGTACATCTGTACACTTCAAAGGCGAGCCATAAGATGTCTGTGTAACCTAAACCAAAGCAACAGTTGTGAAAACGCGTTCATTAAAGAAAAAATACTTACCATACCATCGGTGTATATACTTACCAGTGCTAAATATACTCTGCATAAAAACTTGTTATTAAATGGTTTAATTAATTAATTACTAGTAATTATTATTATCAGTAATGGATGACCAAATCAGAACCATGGTCTTATTAAATGGATTCTATTTTTGATGTGGAACTGAGTGTCAGGAACTTGCTTTGATGATGTAGAATTAAAATATTTAGAATTAGAAACATATCACGCGTAAGTAATGGCCAGAGTAAAAGGACTCTCTATCACAAAAGCACCTCTAAGAAAATAATAATAATAAAAACATATCAGGTGGTTGGATGCTTCCTTGCACATCGCAATAGATCTTACCAGTACCTTATTGAATGTATGTATTTCATTTTAAACCATTGTTCACGATGATAGAGCAAACTTTCTTATTTCATTTAACGACTTGCAGAATATGTTAGCATTTGCAAGTGATATAGTAGAACTTACCTCAACAATAGTAAAGCAATTAATTAGTTTCTTTT
>VTPC01001025.1:22051-49054 GCA_011009095.1 Ignelater luminosus
TTTTTACGTTTATCCTAAATGCATTATGATATTGCAAGTAATTAAACGGTTACTTTAGGTCAGTAATACTTAATGTAATCGTTTAGTAAGCAGGGGCAATGCAGGTTGCAGAATCACATATACATTAATTTTCAGTAATATGGCTCAATATTCTATGACCTAGTGCCACTAAATTAACCTTGATGATGCTTAGAAACATCTATTCATATCATTGAAAAAACCAGAAAATTCCAATTCACCAAAAAGCCCGACGAGTGTGAAGAGACTGAATTCTTGATCTAGATTTAGTTTAAGTGAAGCACTCCAGACGAACAATCTAGACCATTATTATTTTCTGTAGTTCTAATTTTAGATATCCACTTAAACAGTGTATACCTTAAAGCCAATTAAAGTTAAACGCATCCAGCCAAGGCACTAATATTCCATCGAGTTTCTTACTGTCTAAATGTGGGCATACGTAACAGAACCCGCCTTGAGAGACTATGGCTTTATTGTCTTATTCAGATCTTGCCACCCGTCGGGGAGTAATATATATGATTTCATAGGAATTTCGGTACCATGGTTATTTATAAATATAGGCTTGATACTTTTTCTCAAGAGATCTTTATTAATCGTTGTTTGAGGGGGATAAGTAGATAACAAAGGAAATTTATCGCTTCTTATTCACAAAGAAAGAGTTACTGAGACTGTTTATTGTAGCACTAAGAACAACTCACTTATTCTGAACATTTCTCTGATGTAATACACTCTATATTTTGAATATAGTTTAAAATCGATGTCGATTTAAAAAAATTAATTAGCTAATCGTATGAAAAATCAGTAATCTATCATTAGGGTCAAATGTAAGCGGACTAATAATAAGAAGAATACTCTCGCTAATCATTGATTAGGTTGTTAAGTGTGTAACAGCCAAGGGAGCAGGTGAAAAAGGTTTCTAAACAGTAAAGGTGCACACAGCACTCTATTTAGATCATTTGGAAATTATCGTTTTGTTTAGCATTACGCTAAGATTTCGTTTAATAATTAATGTAAATACTGTATAAATACCCATTCCGTTTCAAAATTCAAAGCTACAAATTGTATGTCACATCTTATATGTTTCTTTAGATATTTAATTTTACCTTACCGATAAATGTTGTTCGTCCCTATTATATTTGTAAATTTAAAAAATAAAAGTTCCTCGGTTAACAGAATGTTGACCTTTCGTTTCGTCCGCAAATAATGCATTTTCTTCCCTCTCGCTCTCTCTGTTGCGAATAAATAAAGCCCGAACGTCTTAAAAATTAAATGTATCTCAATTTCGTTATTTTATATTTCGATATTCCTAGAATCTTGCAACTCGTGTAAATGCAACAGACGTATAAATTAATTTTATGACCTGCCGCTTGATACTATATACAAATTAGTTTTGTGGGATTATCTGAGTTTAAACAGGGTAGTGTGAGTAAATTACCCCAGCTTAATTGTTCTCCAATGAACGAAATCCTGTCGTCATCGAGGGGAAAAGACGCTTCCAATATGGCGTCAGGCTTGCGCGTCTCCTCCTTTGAAAATTTTTAGTCAGTCAGCATCAAGTTTTGTCCTGCTTCAGACGCGGTGTTAATACACGCGTAATTCCGTATTGTACCTGGAGATCTTCTCCGTGAAGTATTTACAGAAGTCGCGAAATCTATTAAGATTGTGTAACCTATTCCGTACAATTATTTAGGATTGTAACAAAGCGTTGCGAGCTTCTAATCTTTGTAAATAATAAATTCTTGGTAGAACTGGAAGATGTCGTTGTGTTTATTTATTATTGTCTACCGGCAGTCTTCAGACTGAATAACGAGTCTCCAACAGGTATCTTTATCGTACCGTCTTGACCAGTGATCGTCTAGAATAAAATTTTCTGGGGTTCCCCGACACCTGATGACTTGGCTCACTCAACCCAGGCAGCGTTGTGTTTGCAGCCGACGGCCGATCGCTTGTGCGCCGTGTAATTGAATGTGCCGTGCTTTCGATGTGTATATATATCGTTGGATTAATTTTCGCTGTACAAAGATGTCCAACGAGCTATTAGCTGTAATTTTATTGTTTTTATTGTACATTTATGTCAATTAATTCTTAGAGAGATTACCGCAGAAATATCTTATCACTATTGTTAGTTATTGCACGAGCGTGTTGTGTCTCTTTGTTTATTACAAACCCCAAAGAAGGATCACCGACAATCTTTAATAGTTATTTTACTATAGCTTATAGAGACAGTAAATTCTATGAATCATTAACTCATGTTTGTTTCTTTTCTGTCATAAGAGTAACAACATTGAAAATATAGGTCACGAAATTGTTGACCTACTTTAGTAAATACCGTGCAATTCTTTGTTTGTATTTAATGTACACCATTTATTCTGTGTTTACGTTTATTTGATATCGCTGTACGTACATTTGTTTATTGTGTATCTTTGTTTTATGTTTATGTATTTGTATAATGTCGTATGTAACCTGAACTTATGTTCTCTTGTTTCGTTTGTCGAGTACCGACCTGTAAACATTTGTTATTCCTACGTGTGCTAATAGATGTTTTGTTTTAATTCTAACTGTTGTTGGAGTGAAATTTGTTTCAGGGAAACATAAGGTTTGTGAGAATGGCCTTGCCTAAATTCGACTGCGAACACCACAAGCTAACAAATCTAATTGTAAGTATTGTGTAATCCATCAGCTGTCGCATGAGAACCCTATTCGCCTCCTCGGGGGAAATCTTTCCAAGGTCAACCCCACGAATAAGCATCTTAAAGACCGGAATAGTTGGTTAGTCTTAGGATCAGCTGTTCACTTATATCGGTCAAGGTTAACTAAGACTAGTGTCCTCTCAATTATAACCCTACCGTTACCGTTGTCCGCCATTTAGGCCTCTCTATGACCCCAACCCAATCTCCGACCAAATAGAGCTAATCGTTTTTAAGGCATGCCGTTATTATTTTATGTTGCGTCAACTGTTAAGGCCTAAGTAGGCAATTCCACTTTTGCTGTGAATATTCAAATTTTGCGTTGTTAGTTTTTGTATCAAATTGTATTCTAATAAAAACCAATTTATTTAAGTCCATCAATTAAATTTTGCATAACTTTTACATGCTAAGAAAGCACCGCGACCTTAAAAGAAGAACTAGTGCTTCAAGAAACATCCATAGTATGATAAACGTTATTGAATTGTAAATGTAGGCCATAAAATCACATCGTGCCTAATTCCTTAATTCTTCAAGTTTCTTAGAATTGTAATCTATTCTTATTGATTCGAAGACTGCAAATCAGATTCACGCCAAATATCAATATTGCAAGTTGCAAGTGTGATGCTGTGATCTAACCGAGCAAGTCTACAAGTAGGATGGGGATGTTGGTAAATAATTTTTTTCTAAATTTCTAAAAATGTTTTCAAATAAATGACAATTTAATGATACAACTTAAAAAGAGTTAATCACAACAACTAACATACATAGAAATAAAATTTGATAGGTAGAATTTGGATTAAATTTGCAGCACTAAATTTATATGTCCTTTATTCTAGTAACAATGTTTCAACAAAATTTGTGGTTGTTAATTCGGACATTGCCATAAGTAAGGAGCCACACATTTAGTTGATTGTGCTGACCAATCACCAGTTCGGTCCTATTCTAGATTAAAGGGACGATTTAGTAGCTCGAATAGTAATTGAGTGATTTGATTTGACTCTTAATTTATCTCAAAAATCACATGGTTAAATGCCCTTTTCATTAGTCGTTACTTTTATTGCATATACCTATAAGCTTATAAAACTTAGTATGAATATATAAATATGCAAATGCATCTTTAAAACAAATCTTCCGGAATTTTCCGTATTGCAATAATCGTAATAGCGACTACCAGAAATTAAATAAGTACGTGAAGTTAAGCAAACCCATTTGCTGTCATACAATTTCCTTATTTAGATCTTACGAATGCTTTAAACGATGTCAAGGCACATTTATGTGAAGATGTGCTTAACTCTCATGGAAAGTACTCACTTACGTTGTAAAAGTGAGCACTCTTTTTATTTATGCACGTAATATCTGTACACGTTAGGATTTTATTTCGAGTATGGTCGCATTTTATTCCGGTATATTAAAGCTTATGTTGTTGTAAGATCAAGAATAACAATGCTAAAGAAATATCTTTGTTGTGGTATATAAAATAATGTGTTTTTCCTGTGAACCCGCCACAATAAAAGTTTAGATCCATTTTTATTAGCAGTTTCAAGCGTTGTACAACTTTACCTTTAATAATAGATTTTCTAACAAAAGTAATTATTTGTTACTGAAATACAGTTGAAAACAAACTAAATACAGAACACGTTTAAATAATGGACTCGCTTTTAAACTTGCAGCTAGTTCCAGAATTCATTTCAGTCCTTTCATTTGCTATCTTAAACGTTTTCTTCCTCTCTTTTTGTAACATTATGGGAGAGGCCTCATCTGAAGAGAAATGCATTTGTATGCCAATCAAGGCTCTACATTTCTACAAGATATTTTTGTTTGCCCAAATCTAGTTTAAGACTGCAAAGTAATACATATGGTATAGGGAAAACAACCTTAATTGTTTGAGAAACATTTTGGCACTATCTAGTGTGAACATAATTAACTTATTTTAAAAACATTTAGGCAAAATAGATAGAGATTTTAGCTATTTGCAATTTCGGTCAAAGTTTACTGACAGTAACGTAGAGCAACTGCTGTTAGGTAAGGTAGAGGAAAGAATATTTTCTTGAATATATCCAGTAGAGGATTTAGAATGAAACCAGTAAAACTTTCAATTTCAGGCTTCCAATGAATCTGTAGCATCAGGACCACCTTCCCGGCACTTTTGGCGCCACGATTTTTGGAGACGCCAAGTAGTAGCAAATGAAAATCTTTGGAATCTGAGAGAGATTGCATGAACTACCCAATTTCTTTTATAAAGCAAACAAAGAAAACTCTTTGAGAATAATTATGGGGCACTTACACATAGTCCCACCTCTATTAAAATTTCTCTCAGGAAAAAAGAAAAAAGCACAAACTGGCAACAAAGGAATGACGGTACAGGAAACTGTTTTTAAAGAAATCTTCGCTAAAAAGAAGTTTGAAAACACCAAACCAAAGAACCATGTGATCTTTAAAATTGAAATAGTTGAAAATACTTACAGAGAAGATAAAAAATAAAAATTAAATAGAAACGTTAATGTTACGTATTAATTAGTTATTAATTTCAGAATTCAGTTTAAGGTAAAAACTTACATCTTATCATATATTTATAACCTAACCTCAACTTTTTATAGTTTCTTGTACAGTTATTCTCCAATAGATTCGATTTCTATTTTTTTAAATATAAGCATTAACTGAGATTTATATACATGAAAATACTTTAAAATTTTTCTCATAATTGCGAAACTTTTGTGCCAAAGCAAGATGCTCGTAGATAAACTATATTGTACAACTAAATAATTAAATACCTTAAGATGATTTCCTCATGCAACATTTAAAGAGTCTGAAAATGACTTACTTAGTTGGACTAATGTAATTAGACACTTCGAAACAAGTTATGCTAAAGTTTAAGACTTACTTAATGATTTGAAAAGTCAATAAAATTTATTGCGATGAAAAAAAGATTTTTATCTATGTAAAATTCGCTAATATATGTAGAGTCAAGAATTGAAGATGGAGAATATCCTATATAAAGATTGGAAAGTCGCGATGAGATAGACCATAGTCAATGAAGGACCTGCAAAAGGTCTTACTCCGACTAACTATAGATAGATACAGAGTCTACACTGTGTTTAATGCATGGTGCTGGTTGGTGATATAGTGTATTAGGATGGTATCGCAGTATTATTCACACGTGGATATTTTGGTATAGTCACGTGGTTTCATGTTTATGCATTCGTTTAGTACCTATTGGTTCAAAAGCGTGCGTGTGATTGTTTTCATTGCAAAGATGGGATATTTAGATGATACATCAGATAGTGATCCTGACTATGATATGGACACATGAAAAATTAGTGAGAATAGAAAAGTTGGGGAAATCACAGCCCCCTCAGAATTCTTCATTCTGTAAGTTAGTTTTAACAGTTAGTTGAAGTAGCTCAAACAAAGTGTAAAAATAATAATATAAATTTATTTGTCAAACTAAGTTTTAAAAACAAAACGAAAAGTTATTTATTCTTTTAAAACAGTTCAAATGAGCAGTATTACCCCCAAACACTTGGGGTAATAATGGCATTGTATACTAATATAAACTTTGACATCTTTAGTAGTAGTACTCACAAATAAAAATTTTGTTGCCATAATCAGTGCATCCTTTATGTGCCCAGTTTCCATAAATAATACACCTAAACCACATTTCTTTGTTTTTCCAAATTCCCCACAGACTAAATATAGCTCTAGAGCAGAAGCATTTTTATCTTCATCTTTATCGCCCATTTCATCATCGAGATCATCATATTTTTTGATTTTTCCATGTCTTTGAAGTTTCATTTTCTTTGATTCTAGGTTATTGTTCTCTTCGTCAGAACGTTCAGTGCAAAATTTTTCTTTTTACAGAATCTGCTTTCCTTATATGCTTTTCTTTTTTTTAATGTTTTTTATTTTGTTTCCCCCTGTAACACATCTCTGCTGGGCGTTGATGTAAGAATTTCCGGGTGTTTTTGTTTTTTAGCTTTTCTACGTGTAGACTTTAAACTCGGTTTAGTAATACTGAAGGTAGCAATGATGATTCCTCACTTGGTCCTGGTTGTGATTCACTTTCTGGGATTTGCTGGCGAACTTCCCTATCTGTATGCCTTTCTTGATGTATTTTAGCTGTTTGAGAATATTCTGGCGAAAACGGGCAGCTTCCCCTTGTCTCAAAATCCTCTAATGTGTAGGTATTCTAATAAACGCTTTATTACATACTTTAGCGACTTCGAATAGTGTTACTTTATGGTGAAGGTTATTTTTCAAAAATCTATTGCACTCTTCATTGTATGCTGATTTTACAGGTGCAAGAAATGTGATATATAACGATTGCAACCTATGCGAATACAACCTTGCCGTTTTGTTTACACATCTCATATACTTGCCAAGTTGAATGTATTGTATGATTATCCATAATTAGTAAGACAGGATCTTTAGGACGAAAGACTGAAAATGCTTTAAATGTTGAACAAAAAGTTCCCCATCTATTTTTCGAACTTTTTCAAGTTGTTGGTATATTTGGTTTCTGGCTAAAATAAACATCGGTGGTACATAAAAGCTTGATGCGCTAAAGGCACATACAGCTGTAATATTTCTACCTCTTTCCCAAGTTGTTGCAAAACCAATCTGTTTTGTACCTTTTTTCAGCCAAAATTCTATTTAGGTCTGTACTGTGGATATGCCTGTCCCATCAGTATTAAAAAATTCAATTGGCATTAAATTTATATTTATCAAGAAATTTCTCCAAATTTTCAAAAACTATGTCAACTCCTTGTTTACTAAATGCTAAAATTCTATTGACACTGGTATGTTCAGGATGTCTCAAGATAATATTAGGATTTCTATTTAAGAAATAATAGAGCTAATCAACCCCAGCTCTTTATTTTTGTTTATTAAACAGGCATGCAATATTGTTCCTTTTAGCATACTGGGATTCACATCTTTTAATTTGCTGTCTAGTTATTCCATAAAAAAGTTTTGACAAGCATTATATAGTCAGCCAATTTTTTTTCTTCTTCTTGGGTAAAGGTTGCGCGGCGTTCAAGAGACGGAGCGGAAAAATTACTTTTTTTAATATTAAGCTGAAGTGTGGCTTGCGTATATTAAATGTTTTGGGACTTATCTTGTGGGCTTTTAATAGCCTCAAGGGTTAGCTCAAGACTGTCAGAAACCCCAAAATTTCCCTGATCACGTCGGCTTTTTGTTTGACAACATATCAAACACACCATGCAAAAGTTAATTGATTGAATTTGCTACAGGTTAAAATGAACTACACTTACAAAACTACAAAAACTACAGTTTTATAACAAAAACATACAAAACAGTCGACCTCAAAGATTTTCTAGTATTACGTCAGCACACTACGAAACTTTGTGTCGAGGATGCCTTACTGTTTCTAGATAGCACAACAGGTTATTATTTAAATGACTTTATGGAAATTCAATAAAATCCGTGGTCTGTTATGAAACTTCTGACTTTCTTTTTTTTGAAAAGTCATCACATATCATTTTATATGTTTTTCTCTTTTTGCAAAAGCTTTTTTGCGTACCCCAATGTTTCTATAAATCTTGATTTTTATCAGCATCACATCTATGCGAGATCTTTGTACACTTCTGGATTCTTTCATGTTTCTGTCATGGTTAGCCGCGGTATTGCAAAATTCTGGATTTTTGACAGGATCCTACTCATGAAGGGCTCAGGGTTTTGCAAGCTGGCAGAGTTTTGTAGACTTTTAAGTTCCTTTAGGTTTCCGATTCTTGTAAAATCGTAAAGTTTTCTGGTCGTTCAAGTGTTTTCAAAACCACTCGAATTTTTCTTGTCTTCCAAGCTCTTGTAAGTCTACTGACCCTTAGAGATATCAGATTTTAGCTGCTTTGATATTTATGTCACTGATAAGTGTTAAAAAAGCTCGCGTGCAACAGAAATAATAAGAAACTTTAGAAAAACCGTTTTAGCCGTATGTGTAAGGGAATACATAGAACACCATATTTATGATTAAGAACTTATTAACTTTTCGAATTTCAAAAATTTACTATGCTTGTCTTTAAAGTATTGGTTTTCAAATAATTTAGAATCAGAAAAATGTTCAAAACTTTGCAATACGAAAAAAAGGAGAGATGTAGAGACCCAAAACATGAATAAAACATTCTTTAATCGGGCGTTAAATTACGCAGTAGTAGAAAGTTATGATATTGGTTTTAGTTATCAATAAAAAATATTACATTCAGTATGTTACAAGGAAACTGGAAATCTAATTTTAGGAAATTCGATTATCGTACTTTATAATATGTGCGTCCTTGTTAAAATTCAAACATCACAATAATTTACTGAAACAATTTGAATCCTGATTACTCCTTTATCAAGCGTTAATAGGCGAAACAAACCACACCAAAGCGATTAGATTCGATGTTAAAGGGATTTATGTTATAAAGGTTCACATTAATGTCTGTAAATAACCTCTTGTAACAGTACCCAGGATCATAGATGAAAGAGAATACGTTACGAATAACACCCAAAAGGTTCGGTTAAGGGATAAACCTGCACTGTCTTCGGTCTTATCTACCAGCAAGTTTTAAGGTTGAAATTTATACTGCTCTGAAAAACGAAAATTACATACTTTGTGCATTACGTATGATGTCGCACGCCATAAATATACATTTTTATAGTGTAGAATTGTGAGTAGAATATTTATACAAAAGTGAAATGAGAGTTATCTTTCTTAATACAAATCAAAGCTTGTTGTTTTATGAGGTTTTGCGTTCGTATTCGTTACTAAATCATAAACATTCATTAGCAGTGCATGCAGGATTTATCAAGGTTAGGGTTTTTCAACCCCTCCATACCCACATCAGATGATAGGGTAATGTAAACACAGCGTGTTGAATTTGGATGTTACGTAAGAGAAAAAAAAATTGTATTTGATTTATGAAATAAACCACGTACAGGTATGTTAGCGTTGAAAGCAAACTCATTTAATCTAATTATACACTCTAATATAATATTTATCTGGTTAGGACGACTCCAGAATGCTTATCTTCAAATATTTATTTAACTTTTCAGTTTGTAACGTTATACAAAAAAGCTAATGACAACATTCAACTATTTATTCAAATAGATAAAATAACAAGCGTTTGCTTTTCGTGATGCAATTTAATAGTATAAAAAGAGAAAGACCAAAATAGCAAAATAGTTACCAAAATTTACGCGGATTACTGCTGCCGCTATGCGGTTATTTCCTCAACTCCATTGTTAACCTAAAAGAAAGTATTCCCACGTGTTGTTTCCCACTATCACTCACTCATACATATCTCCTTGTGCAATATGTTCATTGTGTCTCGTGTCCTAGTTTTTCTGCAAATAGTTTTTGTGTCGCAATTGGGACCGGGGAAAAAATAAAATGAAGCTAGAGCACTCTAGGGCGCTTTGTGTAAGCCACAATCTGAAATTTACAGATCATTTTCAAGAAGGTCAGAATTATCCGCGAAAGCAGATATGTTTGTCACATAAAGCATTTTTTCCAATGTTAGTGGTATGAAAGAGGGAACTTGAGTATTTACACACACTTTAACGTCTCCAAAGTCGTATTTAAGAAAAAAACGTTAGCAGTAACATTGGCAACTCCCCCCAATATTTATGAGCCTGCATGACATTAAGCTTTTATTTATGGATATGTACAAGAATATGCTAATTTTCACACATATCGATTTACGATAAAACAGTAGTACTAAACAACTGCATTTTACCTGTGTAAGTTTCTGGAAAGTCTTGAAAATCTAAACACATAAACTCCAGGATTTCTTACTGTAGAAAGTTCTGAAACCCTTTGAAAATTGCTGGATGAATGTCAAAGATATTCCTGATGAAAGCATTTCTAAAACTTTAAAAGAGTTCATTTTTGGAAAGTTAAAATGTTTTTCCTTTCGTTATAAACATCACGGAAATCGGTATTATAAAAAACTTAAAAATTCCAAAAATAGCAATTTTTTGAAAGTTTTGATCACCGTTTTCGATAATCTCATTGATTTTCAAAATTCCTTATTTTGAGCGACTTCTATACATCTACATTTTACGCTTATACACCTATGTCAAAAGCTTTTAACCTAGTAGAATAAGTTTTGTTGCTTTTGGGAAAGGATCGAAAGAAAAGATGTGATCATTGCAGGCAAACGGTCCCTGATTATAGCTTTTTGCCACATTTCTGAACACGTAACGTAGTTTTTTAGTTTCTTTTCTGTTACAAAAATTAATTCAACTCCTGTTCTAAATGAAACAATCACTTTTGACACTGCTTGGTTCATCGGCATGGTTATCGCATACAAGCTTGAGCTAGTTAGTGGCAGAAAATATAACAGTAAAAACTACAAAAGGAGAATAGAGTGGGTTACATAAAATGAGAAAGAGATCCAAGCCGATCCAAAACCAACCAAAACCGTTATTATTAGAAAGCAAAACATATACCTTGCATTTTGCACAACAACTATACAGAGACATTGAGATTTGCTTGTAGAAGATTTTGAATCAGATCTGAAGTATGAAGTTTTAGAGTTTAGAAAAATGCAAATACCCAAAACGATAACAGGAATTTTTTGGACATTTAAATTTTGATTTATTTTCTTTGTTAGGTTGCAGCTAATGCATGAAATGCCGGATTGCATGTGTAACTAGAAGCTTCATATCTCCGTTTGCCTCTAGATGGTTGCATCAAGAACAGTAGCATTTCTACCCAGTTTGTACAGTCACTTTCCGCCTTCTCACAGAGACCTGATTTGACTGCTGTATCCAGTATTTTTAACAATCCGCCTTGGTAGCAAGCAGGTAGCCCGCTTTTACACTTCCCACTCAAGGCCGGCGCACAGATATGGAAGCGCAAAGATCGGCAATATAATATCGCGGCAACTCTCCGACAGCGTACCAACCGACAGTACCACCATCCAATTACCCTAAATCACCAGGAGAACATTGACCCCGCGCAAACATGGGTAATTTAATTTAAAAAATGAACTTTTAACTGTTCACCAAATAATAAGTAACATAAAAGTTACCAGTAACGTAAAAAGTAGTCTCCTAGTATGATACCAAAAATTAAAAAAAAAGCTCGTGTTCAAAAGTTATACTTGTAAAATACTATTGAAATTAAAAAACAAAAGGTGTACCTAACACAAGTTAGCTGCAATTATTGTGAACAATAAAAATAAAAAAAAAAAACATTGGCTATGTGCAAAAATGTTCCTCAAAGAATTAACTTTGTAAATAGCATTGTATAATATATAATAATGACAAATAAATGTATTATACCTATGTAGTAATAGTTATTGACGACACTACATCGACGACGAGAGATTAACAATTAAAAAGAAAAATGAAAAAGGTACAATTTAATTAGAAGAAGAAGAAAACCCGATTGAAGCTTAGTCTGTTGAATTGACCAATACCATGAAAAGGCGCGCACATGTATCAAAACTACCAACATAAAAAGTCTTACAAACTACATCTTTCCCGCCTAATTTTGGTGTATTTCTCGCACAACACCCTTGCTACGTCCCTACACAAGATTCGGGTAGAATTCATTAAAAAGATTAACGTTTAACTTCTAACCTAACCACACCCTCGCTATGCCCCGCGTAAATTCGGGTAGGATTCATTAAAAAAATTAACCTTTAACTCCTTCTAATCTAACCATACCCTGGCTACACCCCCGCGCAGCATTGGGGTGGAATTAATTTTAAAAATTAACAAAAATTGCAGGCAGCACACACAACTGCCATTTTGCGAGTGAAAATAAGCCGCCCATAACATCCATATGCGTTCATGCTGTACTAGGGGGTTGGTAATGTGTGCAGTAGCTAAATTAATTGTCAACTTCATTGTTTATATCGTGCAACATAACCTATGATATGCTTAAAAATCGTGTTTGCTTTTCGTTGGTTTCACCAAGATTATATTAATTTTCTTTACCTCCGGCCACCTAATTGTGTTCTGTGAGTAATTCTCTACCTGCTGATAGGAAAAACTTGCTCTCGTTTTCTTAGGGGTAGCTATATCGGACAATTACTTAAAAATCTTTTCTTTCACTTCACTTCTTAAAGACGAAATTGCGTAAAACCGTGAATTCCTTTCGTCTAATGTCTAAAACAGTATTTGGCAAATAGAGTGACGTCGAACTCATTTGATAAAACCACATATTTATTACAGATGGCAAATTCAAATAACTAACGTCATTAAGACGTCATTTCTGTTCTGCATTGGTTATCAAAAATTTACTTTTTAGTATGACGGCAAAAAACGTCTACTTGACCGTTAAGTCAGGTTTTTCTCGCATCCTGATACCACGTCTTTAAGCAAAATATTTAAAAATATTCAGCAAGTTGCTAAGCAGAAACAAAGACCATTTGTGACAACAATTTGTCTCGACAGCTGAAAATGATTTTCTCTTTAGTTGTTATCAACCCTAGGAAAACGAAAGAGGAAATTGTCGATGTATTTTCAATCATTTTTGAATTGGACATGCATTTTTAATATTCATCATCTTTTTATGAGTCAGTTGGTCTTGTTGAGTTAGTTAAGTTATTTGAATTGAGTTAATTTTACTTTAAGCCTTCTACGCTATAAGGCTAATGCTGGTGAAAGATGCAAGGGCGCAAATATTTTAAGTTGCATCACGGCGCAAATATCTCAGGTGCGCACAGAGTTCTGAGGCCAGCTCTGTGCCCACTCAAGCTAAAGAAATATTAGAATCTTCACAAAAACTAGTGTAAATCAACTAGAAACATCTGGGAATGCAAAGCATAACCACAACGAACTCAGTTTTGTTACTTTTTCCAGACTTCGGCAGCCATTTCGACCATATTCCCGAAGAGTTATCAAAAAACGAAAATACCACGTTGTGTTTAGTTTTTGATGTAGAATCCAAATCTGAAGTCAAAATTTCAAAATTTTACAAAAAATGCGGACATACAGACATATATACAGATTCAAATACAAATTCAGTAATGACTCCTTTGGAGTTCGTTGAAAATGATAATGATTATGATACACGTGTGGAGATTTCTGAGACAGACTAAATTTGTTTCTCACTAAAATGCTTTGAGATCAGTTTCAAAAGTGTTTTGCAAAAATCTTTTTTCCGGGCATATCAAAAGCAATCTGGTACTGGACTTTCAATTAATTCACACAAATTAGAGAATAAACGAATTGACTTAAAACTCTAATTTGATTTAAAATAAGTCTTGTTTATTTACGGCTATTTGACTTTTAGGCCAATCAAGCTTTTTAAGATTTTGAAGAAAGCAATTGAGCTTACGTTTTTTTCAGATTTCTTTTAGATTACTGACGGAAAAAACAAGTTAGAGATCAGTATTTTGTTTTTTATCTTAGGGCAAATGTACTAGAAACTGGTCGTTATGAAAGTTTTATTAGGATGTTTTTAAATGCTTTGGAATTCCCAAGACTTTTGGCATTAAATTCTCCACTAAAATCACTAACAGAATTAACGAGTAAGTAATTGCAATAATTAGAAAACATTTAGTTTGATTTGCAAAAAAAAATTATGTATCTTGTCGAAGATTGTATACAATGGTATACTTACCATGATGCTGACCATGAGCTCCACGAGTGGGACTAGGCAGGTAATTTAGAATTCTTGGAAATTCCACAAATTTCCATATTGGTCTCAGATGTAAATGGGACTTTCTAAAAAGAGCTTTCTAACAAGAGCAAAGAAAAACAAGCAGACAGTTCTTGTGGTCACGCTTAAGTCTCATATCACGCAATGATGCAAAGGATGAAGAGCACGTACGAGTAGGCTATACCATTAATTGGTCATGGAAACTTCAATTTATATTTAAAAGTTCTAATTCTGTTTTCATTTTTTGGTAGAAACTTTTCCATGGTGGGAATTAGTGTCAAATCTGAAGCTTTCCTGTGCTGTTTTGTATAATTCGTACACTATATCTAGTTCTATCTGAAGGTTATTAAGATACAGTGCTTAGAATCCGTTTGTTTTCAAAGCAAAATGCTGCCCAAAGCTTTATTTTGGTCAAGCTTTTCTGCTTTATTAAGTTTTCCCAGTAGTGACTTTTTTCCAAAGCTTTTAGTATCGAACATAAATCGTCACTCTAATAAATTTGAAATGCTAACGAATAAACTCTGCGATCAACAGACCAGTTTCTTTTGGTTGGTATTGAATTGAACTTCTCAAATCTGACTGTTTTTTTGAAGTTCATCAAGACTTTTAGCTTGGCGATGAAGCCATTGGAACAACTGGATCTCTGAAAATAATTTGTTCGTAGTGGCACAGCTCTTCAAGCTTGTTGGGTTTTTGAATCTTTAGGCCAGGCTGAAGAAGCTCCACGAGGAGCTTAAAACGGCCTCCCGCCTTCGGCGGGAATTTAACGATTGACTTGACTTGACTTGACTTGAATCTTTAGGCCGGATCGATTTTCTCGGACCGGTAATGTTTTTCATTTTCAGGCTAGGTTAGGTTTTTTTGTTAAGTTTTTATTAAAGTTCAAGTTTCTAATGTCAAACCTAACAGCGTCCACAATCTTTGATTCTAGCAATTTTTGGGAGACAAATGCGCTAACAAATAAACTTAATGAACAACAGATTTACATGGTCTTTTAAAAAGGGCTGATATTCTTCAAGCCTGTATAGATCCGACACTATCAGTCGCCGTATTGAATTGATTATTTTAGTTTTAAAAATGTTTTACGCGTAAACGTAATTTTGTTTAGGGATGGGGCGAAATTTAAAAATAAGTATTGAGTAATAAAATTACAAATAACCGGGGCTGTCTTGATTATTAGAGCGCCCCAAAGCCTGTTATATGTAACTAAGCGACCCCAATCAGACATGAGGGTCGCCCACGGACTCCCAACAAGATATGGAAGGTGTCCCTAGAGCTGTCACCTCGGGGAATTTATATTCACTAGCGTGTGGCGTTTCCAAAAATCGTGGCACCCAAGGTCCGTGCCACAGGTGGCTTGCCGTAAAAATGACAAGTAATCTTTTTAAGAAAATTGTATTTTATTTTGTATTGTTTGTGTCTTTTTCTGCCTTGATAAAACGGATTTAAGGTCAGGACTTAGATTAGGACTTTTGACCAAATTTTTTTATCACCAATAGGAAGGCTTTACAAGCCCAAATCTAAAAATAATTCAAATTTAGAACATTTAGAATCTTTTGTTCCTGCCATTAAATATGGTATTGACTACAGCGCAAGTTAGAACCGACATCGACAGATTGGATGGGTGCGAAGCTTCCTGTAGCAATGCAAAATTTAGTCGCACGTTTATAGAAGAATATATTGATGCAGCGCATTTATGACCCACCATTTTTAAGGTCTACAACTACTATACTTGGTGTTTATTTATATTTGGACAAACCATATTATTACATTTTGATTATTGAGTTTAGTATGGTAGTGAGTTGCTAGCTGTGTTGGTTTAGAATTTAGTAAATAACATCACCAGAAATTAAGAAGTTAGTAAAATCGAAGCCGACTTGAAAAACATAGGTTAACAATGTACTTACTTATTACAGTAAATGCCAACCCATAGTTTTCTTTTGTTTTTGGTTGAATGCTATATCAGCAATTGTTTCGTCTTTGTAACCAAAATTCTCAACAATGTTGTACTTTCTAAGCGAGCTATTTCAGTTTATTTATTACGAAAGAGCAATTTCAAATTTTACGATCTTGCTGCAATATCTTATGATTGAATAATGATTAAAGAATTTAACGATGCCATCAAATACATTTTGCCAAAACGGAAGAAAACCTAAAAAGTGAAACAAGCAATTTTTATTACAAAACGTTACTAAATAGTTAAAATAAGAGTTAAACTGGAAGCAGTTCTTATTTTTTTGAGTATCAAACGAATCAAATATTTAAAATTACCCTTATAAAGACAAACAGTTGAAATGTCAATCTATTATATGTGCATCTCGTACGACGAAAATGTTAAATATATCACGTTCCATATGAAAAAGCTTCTTCTTAAGGGCGTTGTAGGGCATACGACGTGTGTAATATATAGAAGTATTAAAGGACTGAGTTTTCTGAAGCTCTCGAGTCTCGCACATATAAAGAAATGTGAAGGCTGAGTCGTCGCAATAAAACTCGAAAAATAACGATAATAAAAAAATGCTAAGAAACAATTTTCCGCGATAATATACGACTGTCACGTCTTGATAAGGACTGTCTTATTGTAGTGTTGGAACATCATTAACAGGATGAACTCGACAATTCGAAAAAGAATTACGTGACTTACAAGAAAATCCGTAATAATAAGCAAAGTTTCCTTTGAGAAACGATGAGATTTAAAATAAAATAAAAGTTGAAATTTAATAGAGCGAATTTTTCTTTAAAAGAAGGAAGTATAAAAAGAATATAAGTTTTTTATTGCTAAAGCTAAAAAATTATTTATTGTAATTGAATAATTTAATTTCTTTTTTAAAATCTTACAGCGTTCATTACAGCTTTGTCGATGTTGACAAAAAAAAATAAAACAAATTTTTTAAGGATTGATATTATTATGTTAACACTGACAGTACCCGTCATAGATCTGCATTTCTTCTTTTCTATTTAAAATATTTTCTAGATTTCCAAACAATGAAAAGATGCCGAATTCGTATAAATAACGTCTATAGCCTGTTTGTTTTATTATAGAATTTAGAGTAGGCTTTGATTTTTTGACATTTTTACAGTGTATGACAAAAATTACAGCAAATCCAGGTTTACATCCTAAAAGACAAAAATCAGGACATCTGTTGACAATTCATGTTATTTAAAACAATGACACAAATTGTTGTAGTAGGAAATTGTTTGCTTTCGTGCTATCGAAAGCTCTTAGTGCTGGCTCGATCGTTTCTTTAGTTTTTGTTTGGAACAGTTACTGCAGTTTTTATTTAATTAAGAAACACAAACTACTAACACACATTTTGATAATTACTATCTAACTAACTGCCGCAGCATCCTTTTGTTTCAAGAAGCAGCACAATAATGTCTTGTGCAGAAGGAAACACTCTTAATCTCCTACCCCCTCCATGACAGAATGCATCTAAATTTAACCCAAAAACTGAAAGATGTTCAATTCCGTGGCTCTAACTCGGAGATGAGGGAGTTCAAAGATAGTAAATAACCCAAATAATTATGTTCTTACCAGAACCTAAAGCTTAGATTTCAACTAAAAAGCCTAAAATAAATATTTAAAGGGCGCCAGGAAACAGTAACGCTAAATGATGTAATCTGTCGACCTGTCTCCACATCGACAAACACCCTGTATATAGAGTCCACTTCGTGAACACCCTGTATATAAAACTTGAGAAATATCATGTCCTGATGTTAAAATACTCTCTCAACTTACCCAAAAGAGCTTGCATAGGCTCCATAAATAACATACAAAAAACATATGTCTTACGCTAGTCAGGAAATCCCTTGAGTTTTAGCAACGTTTTACAGTTAGCGGAAGTTGAATTAATTCGAAATCAAACGATGAGAAGGCATGATTACGTTCACAATGAATCTTAAAAACATTTAAATTTTCACAGAACACAAAACTTTAATTTTAACGAAGAGAATACTAATTTTTCCGTTAGACACTAATAACGAAATGTTTTCACCACCCGGGAAGTATAACAAAGATACTGGAGTCTCGGTCAATACACACAACGAAACAAAACAAATAATTTCCTTCAGGATTAGAAGAAAATTCTATATCCTCGCTACTAAACGATACGATCCCATTTACTAGATAGCAACGAATTGCAAAATTCATTTACTTAAGAATTGTCCTTTCTACTTGTGAATTTGGAGTTTCAGATCCGACAGGCATGTCGTAATTAAAGCTCACGAAGAGTACTATAAAGCTTACGAAAAGCACCACAAAGTTCACGAAAAGCACTTAAAATTAAACTCACAGTAAGACTTGGTTTTTAACAACGGGACCAGAAGAACGGCGCCGAGCCCGCAAGCTGGCCCTACATTCGCGAAGTCAACCGCACTTCTCGGTGTTCTAATTTCGACTCGCGTGGCATAGGGACCGTGGAAAATTACAAACCTTTATAATTCGAGTATAAACTAGATTTTCTCTTGAACATAAAATGCTGAAATATTAACGAATTTTCTGCGAACTGATAAAGTATAAAAATATCTAGACACCTGAGCAGCGGTTACATTTTACGAAAGGTCACGTACACAGAATAATTTTAGCAGTAAAAACTTTAAAGAACCTTGGACAAAATATCTTTTAACATTATTAATAACTTAATGAACCCTGTAAAACGAAATAAAACAATAAATTCGTATTAAACGAATACATTTAAAACGATACTCAAAGCAGAACTCTAATGAGTATGCAATATCTCAAAATGACAGTACAACTGTGCCTTTTCTATACTCCATACTTTTCACAAAAAATAGGTACCTAGATAGAGTACTGTAACCTAATTCAGGCTACCTAGGTGTATCTATCTAATGTGATACTTTTGTTCACTTAAATCCGATTTCCAGCTACGACAGTTTAAGTAAATCTTTATTCCTTCGTCTCTGTTCAATTAGATTTCAAGATGTAATTTTGTTCTACATTGCAAATTAGAAGTTGTATTGCTTTTCGTGTGACTATTTATTCAATTCTGCAAACTATCCAGATAACTTAGCTATATTTCTACAAGTAGGCCTATTTTTTGTTTTCGGTCTTAAAACCGATTAGTAGAACTTTATTTCACGTCAGCTTAGCTACGCAGGGAAAAGTTTGTAATGCAAATCACAAATTAAATGGAAATGTAGTTATTTGTCAACAATCCCGTCTACTTTCTTTGAAAAACAGCAGGAAGTCTATATGAAAATAAATGATACATGAAATAGAGAAAAATGTAAATCAAGCAGTAAGTAAAAGATCCTACTCTACATGAATGAAGTTTCAGGATAAATTTTTCATATAAAGTAAGTAAGTAAAACTGTGTGACACTCTTTCTTGGTGGGCGCGTAGTATTCCAAAGGAAAGCACATGATTACTAGGAAACCAAAAAAATATTGTCTAAATTTAAGTATTTTAGAAGAACAACAGACATTTTATCAAAACTCAAAAGTACGAATACATTTTTTTCAATATTTTATTAAAAACAGTTAATGGCTTCAAGCAGTTTCAAATTTGCAGATGTGCAGTGTCTGAGCAAAACTGCAAAACTTCTATTCTCTACCTGTAAAGTTTTTGCATAATTTTTATTTTTAGTACATAACTACGTCCAAATTCTAAACTGTTTTTTAAATAACAATCCTTTGACAATGAGCAGCGCAGTCCTAAGTATTTGATTGACTTTTCATTTTCCATAACTTTTTCTTTGTCGTGTAAGACTAATTTCTGTGCTAACCTCTTCATACAACAAGATAATCTAATCATCTACAAACACCTGGTAGTCGTCAGAAACAGAAAGTTGTAAAATCATCAAATCTGGAAGTCTCTCGTCCACTCTGGTAATACTGATTGCAGCTGTTCACTTCTTTGTTTCCCAGCATTTACAAAATTTTAGCACCATCTGTTGGTTTACCAATTTTGACAATCAGATTGATGGAATAAGTAAATAGTTAAGGTGTGGACTTTTTTAACGATTTCAGCGGATTCTACAACAAATATAACTAAGAAATCTCCCTTAAGTAAGTGTGTAAAAATTAACATAAATATGGTGTTGTTGTTGTTGCTGTTGTTTTGTGGCTTAAGCTTCAGGTCGTGGTTTTTTGAACATTGCAGCCTCAACTACTATGGTTATTTCACCGCCAACTAAAATTTAGCCAAACCCGAAGTTGTCTGACCCCGGTAGGTATTTTTAACGTGCAATTCATCGTAGTCACACGACCCACTGCGCACTTGTAGCACTGAGCAACTAATAATTAGTAGGCATATCCGGATCAGAAAAGGGGGGACGTATACAGTGAGAGTTTGAAAACCACTGCCATAAGATAAGAATGAAATAATGTAATAGTATTTAAAAAAGTTATTTCTAACTTAAAGGTTACTCACCAAATAACTTTAATGCTTATTAGAAACAATCCGGCTAATGATGACTCATCTCATTTTGGATCATGGGTCAGATAATTACATAGCAGATTAGGGATATGTATATATCAATGATAAACCACAGGTCTGTCCAGATGATTCTAACTTGAATATCTAAGACCGATAAATACCATCACACAATGTTGAGCGCCAAAGGGTTTGTTTCAAGCGGGACAAAGTCTCAAAATCCAAACAGACGTGGTGTTTACCAATAAGATATTAGACACAAAAAAATGATATACAGTTTTATTCAATCAATATGTTTATCATTAACACACAAAACAACACAAAAACAAATAAAAAGGGAAGGTCACTCTTCAACACGAGTGAAAAACCTTTTAAATTTTAAATAATCCTTACTAAGTAGAGGTGACGTCACCCTAGTTTAATTAACAACTAGGTTAACAAACAAATAAACATCAATAATAGCATTTTAAGTAGTTTTTAATAATTAATTATTTTATTTATTATTTTATTATTTATTTATTTTTATTATTATTATTATATTTATTATTAATAATAATTAATAGAAAAATTAAATTATTCTGGTTTTTCTAATGGTAACGACAGGATTTTCACTTGAAGCGACTTCGAAAACCATTAGTGGACCCACCCCTATAACGAATGCATTTAGAGAACCAAACAAAAAGTCTCGGTGTTTTCCAGATCCAAAGGCTAAAAAGAAATTCACAACGCTGGAAGAAACTAGCTAGCACAATATTTATTCAGACTCCGCTAAAGAAATCTAATTCTCATTGTTAAATTATTACCGCGAATATTGCAACCGACCTGTTGATTGTGCAACTTCTTTCACAATACCCTTCCCTCGGATGAAACCGGAAGGATCACACCTAAGAAAAATGTTCACCCACCCGCCAAATTTCAAAATATGAAATGACTAAAATTATACAAATCAAACTGAAGAGGAAACCAATAGCCTAGGATTAATATTTTGCTTTTTTAAATTAAATTAGAATTTCTAAAGAATTATTAAAGTTTTTATACGGGAGAATAACAAATATTCAAAAAAATAATAAAATCGAACTGTTCAAGGATACTTTATTAGGGGATTCTCCGAAGACAATAAAATCTGCATTTTCCTACAAAGGATAATTTTAAAACTTAAAAATATAGAATTTTTAATTCAATTTAATAAATGAACTAATCAAATTTTGAATTCAACAATAAATTATAGAGATTAAGGTAAATAAGTCAAGAGTATGCATCCACATTATTTTATGACACTCTCGTACCAACTTAGAATAATGAAATCTTGGCGGAATTTTAGGAAATTTAAATAATTTTGTGACGACGAGTAACAAACCGTTACAATAATTCAAACAATTTTATTTCAATGTCGCTGTTCTTTTCAGACAGATGCATTTCTATCATTCTACATCTTCATGCAAAATTTAAAGTCTCATGTTGTTTTAGAAATATTAGAAGGGTTAGAAATTTTAAATATTCTAAACAATGTAAATAGTGCACTTCAGAGAGCCTACATATAAGAAAGTAACCCCAACTTCAGATCAGATTCGTATCAGATCAGAAACATTCTGTATAAGTACTTCCCTTCATATCTGGGACACCAGGTATAACTAAAAGGTTATCATTACGGACAGCAAAAACATAATTTTCCTCATAATTGTGAACTAATTATTACTGTTTTTAAGTAAATCAAAATTCTTATTCGATAGATACATGCAAATATCTTTTATTTAATTCTTTCTTTGTGAATCAACGAGTGACTAAAATTGTGACCATGTAATAATCAAAACTTTTATTGTAACATCATCTCGGTTTGCTTTTTTTATTGATAGTGTCCAATACTGTTTAACTGTTTATTTAGCAGTCTATAAACGAATAAAACTGATAGTAAATATGAAAAGTGAAATAAATTTTTATAAATCTTATCTTTAGATAGCATTTAAATTCTACAAACTGTACAGACGTACATCAAGTAGTAGAAAACAAGAAAAGAAGACTAAACTAACAAAATAACAAAATAAAATAGCTTGAAGGGTTCACCCTATCAAAAATAACTAAATGACGTCATTACTGGGAAAATCGATTGATGTAAATAATAACTGACATTCGCAAAGACATGCTCGATTTGCTAATTGACGTGTACATTTAGATATTTTCGATAAAAATACTACGCAGGCGTTTAGAAAAAGTTAAAACGTTTATTTCTAACTTCATTTTTTTGTTTCAAATAAAGAAACGAGTATTTCCTTTTTTAAACTTCTGTCTTTATTGAAATTCAGTTTTTTTAGGTTTATTCTGTTTTCTTAACCATTTTATTTCTTTTTCAACGCCAACAGCAGCGAGATATCAATCTTACAAAGATGTTTAAATGTTTCTATTTGATTTCGTCAGAACAACAAACAGCATTTTAGAGTTCCCTTCGTTAAAGCGAAATTGCTTTTGCATTTACAAAATGTCGAGTTTACCTACAGATTCTTGCAAAGTGCAGTCAGTTCTTCATTACTTTACATTTCTGCAAGTGTCATCCTACATACCGTGCATTTAAATTATTTGGATTACAAGGAAGAACTTTTAAAGTAAAACCTTGACTTGAACTAGGTGAGTACAATTTTTTTAATATTACACAAACATACTTCCTAGGAAATTTAATCTAATATAAAATATTAGGTAATAAACTAGAACCCCTCATAAAATCATTTCAATCCTCTTGCTAGGTTAATAACAGAAGGAAAGTAAACTCGGGGTTCTTATTTACTTTGTCTTAACAACCCCAACGGTCGTTTTAGCTTTTCATTACGATCTACACCCCGTTTTATATTCGAGCATAAATATCAAGGCACAAGCACCAATTTTTGGAAAGTGACCATGCAAATTTTATGCAAAGCCTCGGAAATTTCTCGTTATTATTTTGATATATTTTAAGTGCCTATGGATTCTTGCGCTTTTTGTGTTCCAGCCAAAGAAAGAAAATTCTGATAGAGTATTATTATTATTATTATTATTAATTAATTCATAAGCGAATTTTTCGTTCCTTCTAAAAATATCATGGTTGCTAATTTTCTTCCTTTTAAAGTACCATTTCAGTTTATTGAGAGATTTTGCATTTTTGCTTTGAAGAAAGCTTTCAGGAATCTTATAAAGGGATTTAGAAACAGATCAATCATGATTGAGGCAAGTGCATTCCTCCAAACCTTTTAAAAGTAAACATTAATTCGTTTTTGTGCGATTTGAGATATTTGATTTTGCTTGTAAATACTTTTTGAATAATCAATATACTTGGCATTAGATGAATTGATTGAATGAATTATGATAAAATTAAATTGTTCTATCACACATATCACTTTAAAGGTTAATTTTCAACACAACTACAAAAACAACTCGCGAACGCTGCAAGAAATATTTCGCATTTATTCAACTTGCTGAATTAAATTTGATCGTAAAGTGTAAGAGGAGTTAACTTTACTTCCTTTCTTAAGGTGCCACTTTAGAACTTCTTCAGATGACAGACAACTATTACAATAAAATACAGTTCTCAATATGAAGGGAAACTGGTCAATCCACTATTTCTCATTACAATTTTCATTCCCAAATTGTGATTTTGCTTGGTAACAGTATTTGCATGCCTGTCTGTTAAAACAAAGTCGTCAAGAAAAGTTTTTATTGTATTAAGATTCTTGGACTATTTTGGCATTTCTCTATCAATTAATTTGATAATGTGACTTTGGGATTAAACACTTTCTCGGAGTGCACTAAGACTTTACCCATAAGCATCCAAGGACTAAAGATCGGAAGGTCAACTACCTGAGATAGTTGACATGTGATCTGGATGTTAGGTTGACCCTCTAAACCATTCCGTCTGCTGCTTAAATCTCTTTTTGATCATTTTGATACTGACAAGCCGTATTTTGGAAATTGCTTTGATTTTATTGCAGACTTGGTCTTGATTGTCGTTACCGGTTTTGAGTCTTGCTTCATTTTAATTTTAGGCATTTCAAACACCTGATTTGATTATGTGTTGGTGTCGTGAAGTAGCAGAGCATACAGTATCCGTCAAAGAGGAATTTAACAACAGCGACGCAGTTAGAATGAAGCAAAAAAGGTATCACCGGCTCGTCACGGAAAATTCCAACTGTTCATCTGATGTAAACGTTATCCTGAAAAACCTTTTCTGATATCGACGTCGGTCGCTTTGTCTGCTGCTTCCATAGCTGCCCTGAATCATCCACAGCGAGCGTTCAATAATAATTACAAGGTGTGTGAGAAAAGTAATGAGACTGGCAACACTGCGGGAGATCTGGCAACGCTGTGTCTACCGGTCTGTGCTAAACCGGTTTGTTTATCGCTTCCACTTTCTCAGTCCGAGTTACAACTCCGTACAGCTAACACATTATTTTTGACAGCGCCATCAGTGAAGTTGTGTTTTTGTTGTGTGTTACAGAAATGGAGCATCGGAATTTAGAGCAAGGTTGTGCAATAAAGTTTTGTGTTAAACTTGGTGAATCCGCGAGTGTGACTTTTGAAAAGTTGAAACAGGTCTATGGGGAACAGTGCTTATCAAGAGCACAAGTTTTCCGCTGGCACAAATCATTTTTGGACGGCCGAGAACACCTTGAAGATGAACCTCGCTCAGGGAGACCTTCAACTTCAAAAACTGACGAAAACGTTGAACGTGTGAGGGCTTGTGTGATCAGACCGTCGTTTAACAATAAGGATGATGAGTGAACAGTTAAATTTGAACACTTTCACCGTGCATCAAATTTTGACAGACAATTTGAACATGCGAAAGATTTGTGCCAAAATGGTGCCGAAAAACCTCACAACTGAACAGAAGAACATTCGAAAAAACGTGTGCGTTGATCTTCTTGAGTGGATTGCCAATGACCAAGAATTCTTCAATTGTGTGATCACAGGTGATGAATCCTGGATATTTGAGTACGATCCTGAAACAAAGCGGCAAAGCGAAGAGTGGCACACTCCGTCATCTCCTCGGCCGAAGAAATGTCGAATGAGGAAATCAAAGATCAAGACCATGCTGATTTGTTTTTTTGACAGTAAGGGTATCGTGCACAAAGAATTTGTTCCACCAGGACAAACTGTCAACAAAGTGTTTTATAAAAGTGTCCTTGAAAAGCTCAGGAAAAGAGTAATTCATGTGAGACCAGACATTGCGACAAGTGGATGCTTCATCATGACAATGCTCCGTGTCACACAGCAATTTCCATCAGTGAATTTTTGACCTCAAAACGCATTACTGTTGTTCCTCATCACCCCTATTCACCTGATTTGAGTCATTGTGACTTTTGCCTTTTCCCGAAATTGAAACATGTCTTAAAAGGACGTCATTTTGGAACTCTGGAGAACATTCGAAAGACTGTGACCGATCAGTTAAAAGCCATACCAGTTGAAGACTTCCAGCGCTGCTACCAAGAGTGGGAACAACGACTCCGCCGGTGTATAGCTGCCCAAGGGAACTACTTTGAAGGGGATAACATTGTTGTTTGAAAAAAATAAAAACTTTGGTTAGTATGAAATCAGTCTCATTACTTTTCTCACATACCTCGTAGTCAAAATGAACCATTTTTCCGTTTCTTCATCATCGCAATTTTTTGGTGAAAACATTCACTATAATTATACTCCAGTTGTTAGTAAAGAAGTCCTAGTAGAAATGGAAAAAGTAGGTTTTAATGACATACAACTGCAAACAAGTTTGTGACACAAAAATGACATGCTCTCGACCTGTTTTTTGTAGTTTTCTGTTATGACTTTCTAGTCACAATTCTTGTGGGTCATGCAGCTGGAACTACTCATGACACATATTCCTTGAGAAGATTCCATTGTTGTAGTCTTGATCCCACCTCCAAATCGTAAATAGAATTTTTGAGTTCTTTTAGGATTAAAGTGTGCAGTGCAGATGACAAACCGGACTAGACATAGGAATCATTAGACGTCAAAGACTGGAGCGAATCCAACGTTTGTTCACCTCTTTTCTCGTCACCGGAATCAAGAAAAGATTCTTTCGGAAATTTGTAAACGGTAGGCGAAACTGGACAAAAAGCAGTTATTCAGGTACGTTACAGTCCACTTCTTCTTTCTCGTCAAGTTTCCAGCTCTAAGTAGCAGTTATTTGCGTAATTGCCTGGCTCTTTTCAAACCCTGGGAATAGCAAACAATATTGTTGCTTCTTCGCGTTTCAGCCACTTTGGAAGATTTTTTTGCACACATCAGACTTTGTCCTGGTTACCAGTCTTGCAACCAAGATAATACCCATA
>VTPC01001025.1:54054-79822 GCA_011009095.1 Ignelater luminosus
TTTTGCAAACGAAATTTAGCATGAGAGGTTTGTTCTGTAATAGAAAAATTAAGTTATCTTTAGTATGTTTATCGGAAAGAAAGGAAAGGCACGAAAAGAAACATAAAATAAGGGGTTACTCATATAGAGGAGAAAGTATTTTTAATGAAAACAATAATGCCCTACTCCTTATAAACAAAGGAACAGTCACGTGTATCAAAGTGGTCGTAAAGGGGAAACATTTTAAGGGTTGAAAGCTTTCCAAATGTAAGTGCAATCATTCTGGGTTGTTGGTTATAAACACTTTTTAGATTGCAAGGGCGGAAACAATACAACTACATTGCGGCTATTTTATAAAATCGTAAAAAAATAAAAGATTTTCACAGCTATGCTACCCTGCAGTTCTATTAAAGCGTTATTAGTTTTTCGTTAAAATTCTGAACGAAATAGAAAAATAATAAACAGACTTACATAAGCAAAAAAAACCTGGAACGAGAAATATCTCCCGCTGCTTTATATTCGTTCAACCACTACTTTTATTGGAAATCCTAAAAGCATGACAGAAGCTCAAATAGTTCTTGTAGAAAGTTATTGGAGCGCAAAATGGTGGTTGTTATACGGCAAACTACTAAGGCATGCCACTTTATGCATTATTGCACAGCAATGCGACAACAGTGAAATTGCAATACTATAGTCTCGAGGGATTCGATCAATTAACGACCGCTTTGAACCCTAGATTCTCTCAAAATTCTTTTCTCTTTTAAATTTAAAAAGTTTGTATATACGAGTATAAGGGATTAGGTGCTCTAAAAATACGAGTCCCATGGAAATAAGTTCAGCAACGATTTTGAGTTTTCTCTCTCTCTGGAAACTTTTAAGTGAGAAGTGAAGTAATACGGCCTTCCCTGAGGGTTCTTAACGTTTTTTGCCTTTCTCGATTTTATGTTGAAAATCGATCGAACTAAAGAAAAATTGCGTGCAATGAATCAAGAGAATTCAGGGGTAATTGATAATTAGTGTTAAGCACCGGAGAAGTTTCTGTGAAGGTTGCAAATTTTGGGTAATTAGATTGAGTGCTTCTCTATTAGTTCACATCCATTGTAGGGTAGCTTACAACGGTGAACTACACAATACAATATTTAACATTCATTAATTAGATTAGTCGAGAACGCAGAACTGCGCTAAAGTTACTTTGTTTTAAAATGCGTTGTACATGCAGTGGCGTACATTAATGCACAGTAATTATCCGGCAGCACAGATATTTAATTGTCTTTTCTCAATTGTAAATCAAATTCTCTTCTTCTAAAAAGATAAATGTATTTATAAATTTCTATAAAAAGGCATTTGAAAATAATTGCCATGTCAGTTAACTAAAAATATAGAGACAAATGACTTGTCTAAATAAAATAAAAACGTTTGTGTAAAATTAAGCAAAAAACCAACAAGCAATTCTGTTAAGTCAGTTAAGCTCAATCGGTATCTCAGAAATGAACAGAAATGCATCTGGGCATATTCTATAAAAAGTAACATTCTTTTTTGATAGATTTAGTTTCAACTTCAAACCTATCCTTGTTTCAAGTGGCCTAACATATTTTTAAGGAAGTCAAAATTAAACTGTGGGGCAATAAAACAATGGGATTTTTTCGTCAGTGACACATCGTAGTCAAAAAATGTGTATTGAGATCTATCTACTTCAGTCGAATACCCGTCTCGACGCATCAAATGCAAGTTTAAATTTCCCTTCGCTATATATCTCTCTATCCCTAGCACGTCACCAAAAGACCCTTTCTCATCTTCTAAAAAAACCCAACACAAATAGCATAAAGATTAGTATTTGTTGTTTTTTCTATTCCAGGTCCGTTGTAGAGAAGCCCATCTGTTCTTTGAAAGGTTCTATTGCAATTTTCTTTTCCTTAGTGATTAAGGTAAATACAACACAACACTACTTAAGTAGCTTCTTTAGGTTCTATCAACAACAATCTGGGAAGAACCGCGTTTTGTTTACCTTTCTTTCTTCTTGAGCTTTCTTCTTCCAAACCACCATAGCTATAATTTTGCGTCCTTTCCCTTTTGGTTCTCAACATTGCCCTTAAACTAGTTTTATGACTGAAGACGAGAATAAATCCTAAACATCCGACCATCTTCAGCGACGTTCTGACATTGATCACAGACATACATGTCGAGTTTTTGTTAGATACTAAGGTTTTTAATAGGTAAGGTTTTTGTTCCATTAGGTTTTTCTAGGTTAGACTTTAAAAGAAGTAGGTTTTTTTGATGTTAGGCTTCTGCTAATTTTAGATACACAAGTAGCACTATGCAACTAGTTTCTCTGGACGCTACCAAACACGTTCTGAGGCGAACCGTTTTTTGTATTTTCTTTTTTTTTCTTGCATTCTCTTCTTCCAAATCACCACATCGCAAGATCATCTTCTCTGCTGGTTCTACGCGGCTTGCTGGATGTCACAGATCACAACCATCAGACGAAATCACTGAACGATCTCATCGACTAGCTTCTATTACAATTTTGGATTCATTGCATTCATCACCCACCGGCAGGAACTGCATTGCCGCCTTCTAGATGCCTCTCATGCATTTTATCAAATTTCATTTCATTTGATAGCCAGAACTCCTCAACTATTTTAATGACGGAAGACGAAAATAACTCTTAAATAGCCGACCGCCTTTGCGACTTTCTGACATTGATTGCACACATACATGCCGGGATTTTTTTAAGTTAGGTATTTGATAGGTAGGATTGTTGCTACCCCAGGTTTTTATTAAGTTAGATCTGTAGAAAAGTAGGGTTTTGTTAGGTTGAGGTTATGGACAGCTAGGTTTGTGTTAGGTTAGGTTTTTGTTAGTTAGGTTCTTGACAGGTTACATTTTTGTAAAAATTAAGTTTTTACTGGATTTGGCTTTGTTAGGTTGCTACTAGCTTTTCGTTGGGTTAGGTTTATTTTATAGTGAATTTTTGTTAACTTTGCTTTTCGTTAGAAAAAATTACTGTTTGAAACGGTCTCTGTTATTTAAGTGTATATTAGATTAGACGTTTAAAAAACCAATGTTTTGTTAAATTAGATTTTCAATACTAGATTTTTGTTAGGTTAGATTTCTAAAAAATTAACTGTTTTTAAGATGGGTTTCTGTTGGGTTTGGTTTTTAAGTTTTCATTAGGCCATCGTTAGGTTAGACTTTTGCTTGAATCCGTTTTTGGCAGCTTACTTTTTGTTAAGTTAGATTCTTGATAGTTAATGTAGCAGTTATGTTAGATTCTTATTGGGTTAGGTTTTTGTCATGCTTCGTTTTGGTAAAGTTAGATATTCGTCAGATATGGTATTTGTAAGTCAGGTTTTTGTTATATCAGGTTTCGGTTAGCTGAATTTTTGTTATGTTAAGTTAAATTTTGGTTAGTTTGCTCTTAGGTTTTCTATTTAGTTAGACAGTTCTTTTTTTGTTGGGTTAAGTCTTTGTTATAGTAAGTTCTTGGTAACTTAGATGTTTGCTAGCAAAGGTTTCTGCAAGAGAGGTTTTTGTTATCTTAGGTGTTTGTTAAACTAAATATTTGTAAAGCCAGATTTTCGTTAGGCTAGATTTCGGTTACCTTAGGTTTTTGTTAGGTTAGATTTTTAATAGTTAAAGTAGCTGTTATATTCTGGTTAGGTTAGGTTTTTGTCAAGTTTTTCAAGATTAGGCTTTTTAGGTTATGTTTTTAATAGTTAAAGTAGCTGTTAAGCTATTGCTGGGCTAGGTTTTTGTAGGGTTTTTCAAGGTTAGGTTTTTGTTAGATTATGTTTTTAGAAACTAGGTTTTTGTAAAGTTTGGTTTTAGTTACAATCGGTTTCAATTAATTAGATTTTTGTTAAGTTGGATCTTTGTTAGGATAGGTTTTTGTTAGGTTGCTCTTGATTTTCTGTCGAATTAGGCATTTGTTACGGTAAGTTTTTATTAAATTAAATTTTTATTATGTAAAGTTTTTGCACGGGAGGTTTTTGTTATATTAGACACTTGTTAGATTAGATGCTTGCAAAACTATGTTTTCGTTAGGTTAGGTTTTTGTTAGGTTAGGTTTTTGTTAGGTTAGGTCTTTAAAAAATTAGGTTTTTGTTGGATTATGCTTCTATTATACTAGGCTTTTGTTAAGTTGACTTTTTAGGTTAGGTTTTGGTTAAGCTTTTGTTGAGTTAGCTTTCTGTTATGCTAGCTTTTTGCTAGGTTAGGTTTCTATTTTTGTCATATGCTAATAAAAAATGCATTAAACCCCGCGTTGGGCGTTAGAGATTAATGCAATGAGTTTAAGTCAAGCCAAAACAAAGTTTTAATTTGATTTAAATGTTTCGTAGTTAAATTTAGACCTAATTTCAAAAATGCTAAGTACAAATAAACTATTGTCTGAAGAAACCGTCTTATCTTGTGTCATAAATAGAAAGAATTGTCTAATACCTTTAACATCTTTCATAGTTCTCTGCAGTTATCAAACAATTTATGATACTTTATGTCTGCGAACTTCTTTGCAACAACAAGTGGTACAATAGCTTAACGGCCATTTTTTTTGTTCTGTTTGGAATTTTCTATTTTTTTTCTATTAGACTGTTATTTATTAGTCTCTGCATTTGCTGCTACTTACATACAGACATTATATACCAGGTGTATACCTATGAAATGAGACTTTCAGCTATTAGACCACAGATGTCGCTAGGAGTATTTTTAAACTGTCCCAAATGTCTTATTTTTTTCGTCTGTCATCTGTCAACAATATTCAATTCATTGTTTGTGATGTTTCATACAACAACGCATTTGTTTCGCTCTTAAAAATGTCGAATTTCGTGCCTTCAAACTACGATTTGCGGACATCGTTGATTTTCTGTTATCAATTGAAGAAAAACGCTTCTCAAGCTCATCAAATGCTTATAGAAGCTTACGGTGGACATGCTCTAAGCAGAGCACAGTGCTTCAGGTGGTTTGAAAAATTCCGAAGTGGTGATTTTAGCGTGGAGAACGAGGAACGTGGCCGGCCACCGAAAAAGTTTGAGGACACCGAATTGCAAGCATTGTTGAATGAAGATGATGGTCAAACGCAAGAAATGATGGCAGAGCAGTTGGGAGTGACCCAAAAAACCATTTGCAAACGTTTGAAAGACATGGGCATGATTTTAAAGGTCGGAAGATGGGTGCCGCATGAACTGACTGAAAGGCAGCAAGAGAACCGAAAAACCACTTGTGAAATGCTGCTCTCCCGGTTCAAAAGGAAGTCTTTTTTGCATCGAATCGTTACGGGTGTATTTCTCCAATCCCAAGCGTAAACGATCGTATGGTCCGCCCGGCCACAAGCCAAAATCAACGGCCAAACCAAATCGCTTCGGCCGCAAGGCAATGCTGTGTGTTTTCTGGGATCAGCATGGTATGATTTGGTACGAGCTATTAAAACCAGGTGAAACAGTTGACGGTGCACGCTACCAACGACAATTGGCCGATTTGAACAGCGCTATACACCGAAAACGCCCAGAATATGCCGATCGGCGTCACAAAGTAATTTTTCTTGATGACAATGCACCACCACATCGAACAAGAGCGACCCGGGAATTGGTGAAGACGTACGATTGGGAACCGCTGGTGCATGCGGCTTACTCACCAGACTTGGCGCCTTCCGATTATCATTTGTTTGCATCGATGGGCCACGCACTTTCCGAGCAGCGCTTCAATTCTCACGAAGAAGCCAAAAAATGGCTCGATGATTGGTTTGCGGCCAAAGACGGCCAATTTTTTTGGCGTGGCATTCACAAATTGCCTGAGAGATGGGTAAAATGTGTCGCTAGCGATGGCTATTATTTTGAAGATTAAATTTGTAACCATTTTTTGTTAATAAACGTTTAAAATTGAAAAAGAAAGTCTCATTTCATAGGTATACACCTGGTACATAAAAATCCCATTAGAGAAAGGTTCATCGGGTCTCGTTTTTGATTTAAAAGATGTTGAAGGTTCATGAAAAATGCAGTTTTTTATAACGGCTTGTTTTATCAGATTCAAATTTGACAAGATGCTTCCTCTCTTTTAATGTAATATATACGTCGAGTTTAAAAAATCTATATACAGGGTGGTTTTTTATAGCGGCTCTATTTCGTTTTTTGTGCGCAGTTTCAATATTTTCATAGTTACGATAGGCTTTCAAATGACAAAATTAAAAAATTAGACTTTTGCGGTCTTTTTTTATACTTGTCATATTATTTTCTAAATGCAACCGTTTTCAATTAAAATTAATTCTTAGCTTTTAAGTTTGCTTTTCTAAAAATAGTTTTACTAACAAACCCAGTAATTGGTTGATTCCACAATGGTTTATTTAAAGAAAATTATGCTCCAGTTTATTCTAGCGTACAAGCACTGAAATGTCTAAACGATAAACAATAAAAACCAGCAGCAAAACTATGTTTTTAGTCAGAAAGGGGTTGCAATGAAAACAAACGTATACATGTAAGTACACACAGATTTTGTTTAAATAAAGTGTTATCACTGTATTATTTTTGATTTCTGTCTGTTTGTAATGCAAGGTAAACTTTTGACGTAATGTGCTGGCATTATTTTCACGATTTTACAGTTTAATCACGTGTTTAGATAAACTTTATAGATGGTACATTCGGAGTTTCAATAGACTTTATTGAAAGAAATATATCGATTTGAAATCTACATAGATGGAATTGCAAGAAACTTTCCGATAAATAACTCGTAATTTTACCAAAACTTTTTCAAGTAACAATTCTTTGTCTACGCCTACGATATCGGGCTGTTGCCAAGCAACGTGCTTTTAAAAATTGTAATTATTTTCTAATATTATCAATGTCTAGAATATCACTACTCATAATAAAATAGAGACTTAAACAAAACAATAAATTGTCATTTTGTTTCTATTTGTAGAAAGTTTTTCAAAGCAGTTTTACACTATTCTCTGATGTAGCAATTAAAACGAAGATTAACAAAATTGAGTTATTGTTTCAGCAGTTGTGTTGCTATTAGTTACAGGTAATAATAAATCTGTAAAGTTAAGTTAAACACAGCTCTTGACTGAACCAAACGTAAAAAATCAATATCGAATATGTTCCCCATCTATCCAAATTCTCATTTTCCAAACCATCAACTCTTCATGGTAGTGCGGATACACGTTACACACAATACTTTTTTCGTGCAATGATCAATACAGGATAACATGCACTATCAATCACAATACTGTCCTTTTTATAAGGACCATTAACAGCTTGATACTCTACAAGCATTAACGTTTTTGTCAGGGGTACACCTTACAGCATAGATTGTTATGTAAAAACCAAGAAAATTGTTTTTTAAATGAACTAGAGGGCAATAAATGTTTTATAAACGTTCATGGAGAAATCCGAAGGAACCAATTTAACTTTTAATGAATTGTGGTAGTTGTTTTTTTATTTCCTCCAGCTGTTGACATTTGATGGTCTTGTACTTATTTTTAGGTATATCTGATAGCTGAAACTCTTTCCTTCGGCTTACAATAGACTTTTTAAAAATATCTTTTTATAACAACGCATCGTATAAACAAACAGTCGATATTTGTATGCCTACAAGTAGCAAATAATAAATAATAAAATAGGCTGTTCGATATGTATCTTGTTGATAATATGAAGTATGTAAATACGTAGATTTTGAAACGCGTGGGTTTATGATCGCTGTTTCACCGGAGAATTTAATTAACACAGCTATTTGCTGACTAAATACAAAACCTGCTGTCATTTCATTGCAGATTGGTAGACAAATATTGCAGAGCTTTGTATTTTATACCTTGGCAAAATAGAGGTTCTAGCAAATAGATAGCACATTAGAACAGGAGATTGTTTTAGACGCGTGTTTACGGGCATTTTCTTTATTAAAAACATGTCTTTGACGTAGAAGCTCAAAGATAAGATTAATTTTTAGATACTTTGTTTTTTCAAGGATGGTATGATTTAGGTTTTTATACGAGATTCACGAATATAATGTTACAATATATCAGTTTTACAAACATACATGGTAACACAAAATTCATACACTTCCGATTTCCGCTGTATTTATTACTGAGGTTATTTTGGTTGAAATAATAATAAGAATAATATGAACGGCGTATGTTTACAAAATTAGAGAAAGCAGTTTCGTAAACTGTGTTTTTCGATATCTCTCTCTCTCTCTTCTCTCTCTTCAAGCTTCTGCGTCATATTATTGTTTGTTTCATAAATTTTAATCAGTTCTTACTAAACTCTCATAACAGAAAGTAAAAGCATCTCAAATTCATGTACAACGTTATTTATCCTATCTCATGTTTTTCTTTGTATAATCAAATCCATTAAATATTTATTTGTTCCTTACTACAAACTTTTAGGAAATTTCCTTAAGAAACTGTTAATGAATGTTTGCGGATTGCAAACTTTTGCAAACTTTGTTCGTTTTCCTCTTTTACGTTTCCCGCTACAGAATGTTTTGATCTTGTTTCTATTAATGACTCTTTTGAATTTCTTACTTTAAAAAGTAATCTAACCGCTTTAGATTTGTGTTTACTAACATCTCTTTTATGTCTTTCTAGTTGCTAACGCTAAATGAATTGTCTTCTGACTACATGTATGGCATACGTGATATTTACAAACATAAAATGATATGCACCAAACTAGTCAGTTGTAAGTCTTATCACGGGTAGAGAATTTTATTAAATCTTAAAAACTTTTTTATAATCTATTAGCTAACTACGAATCTAATAAATAATAATTTGCACGTAGCAGTTAAATACTGGCTGATTAAATTTCTGTACACCAGGACAATCGCAAAGAGTTTATTTATTCTTGGTAAATCGTTTTACACTATCATATAATAACAATCTTTCTTGAAACATGTCCCTAGATACACAAAGGCTATATTCTTGAAAAATAATTTAAAGAAAATATGTAGTTGTCAAAATGAAAAAACGCCATTTGAAAAAAGAAAATGTGATTTCGGTGCTATTCAGACAATTCACAATAAACATGGATGCCTCGCTTTAAAAATTTCCTATCACTAGTTTTACAGTATAAAATCTTAAATTGTCACCCAAGTAACACTTTCAATTCTCCATAATTCAATAACTCTAAAGACATGACCTTATTCTCAATTTAGTATTTAATATAACTTTACGAAATATCGGAATATTTTTAGGGTTTTGATATCCTGAGGGTTCAAGAGTCTTGTTTGCATAGAATTTTAATTAACGTTTTTAATGGATTTATTTTTGTGTTTCTAATCAGACGTGTAATTAAAAAAGTTACTGACTCTTTTGAGTTAACTATTTAATTATTCAGTTTCTGTACAAACTGTAAGAATCTGCTGTTGAAATTTAAAAACTGCTCCATTTTCTCATTTTAATCTAATTACTAAAATAAAAGCTCTACAAAAGTGTTCAAGTAACAGCTAAAACGCTTTGTTCCTATAATTTAATTAAAATTGTAAAGTGAAAATATCATTCTCTTATATGCACCGAATTAGTAAATTGGTAGCCTTTGGTCGTGGTAAGAGAATAGTTGCGACAACAGAATTTAAAACAAACAAGTTTCAAAATTCAGAGTGGCGTTTTTCAACTTTCTGTGCTGTAAAGCAGCTTCAGACTACTGTATTTCATGATCATATTATTTCCACGTCCTTTCATCATCACCTAATTAATATTGTTTTAAGTTAAACTTCTGCAGATTCTCAAATTTGAGGGGCATGGAAAAAGTTGTCATTTGTCATTTCTGGTATACAAGCTTGAATAAAAAAATATAAGAAAGCGTCACGGTGTGCCCAATTCCAGTGGCTTCGACTGTATTCCCCACAAATGCACGTGGAGCTAAATATACCGAGTGTGCTGCATCCACTTACTAGTGTATCACTCTGCATCGTCTATGTCGAAGCCATTTGGTTACTTTGTTGATGATGTGTCTGGAACGGTTCTTTCATCTATGGTACTTTTATTTTTCTGTATTTCTGTATTTGAAGACAAAATAGAAAGTCAATGAGAAGGTAGCAGAAGGATAGATAGATAATAATTTGAACTCCAGAACTAATTCTATAGCAGAAAGAAGGTTTATAAAAGCATCTGAAGATGCAAACAAAAAGAAGCTGGACGAAAGGGACTATTTAATAAAGAAGGTAGGTTAAAAAGTTTCATCTCTAGCGATCTGGGATCGGGCACTACCGTGACGTTTTCTTATCTTTTTTTATTCAAGCTTGTATACCAGAAATGACAAATGACAAGTTTTTCAATACTCCTCAAATTTGAAAATCTGCAGTCTTGAACGAGGGGACTTACAGATGGATGTTTCAATTTTTTTTTGAGTTTTTCCAGAAAGGGTCTAGAGAGATTTTCAGGACATTAAATTTACTTTCTTCTGACTGTCAATTTTACAATTTCTGATAATTCGCCAGACTTCCTCTGAAATCACTCTACAAGTTGCAGTGAGCTATGTCCAAACTGAATAGAATGACTTACAAGGTACAAACAGCGCTGTATTATAGGCAAATTGCATTAAGGTAGCGAAGAATACTGTTTTGTACTAATTTTCGTAGGATACTATCATTCTGCAGAGCACAGTCTAGAAAAACACTGTGGTAAACTCTATACGAACTACAGTTCCCGATTTTGAATAGACTTAAAATGCCAAACACTTTCTAATAGATTAAGAGCTTTCAATCCTATTTAGTTTCAAGATTCTTGTTTATAGATCAAAAAGTACCCAGAATTCCCCATTCAAACAAACCGCGCTTGAGATATTGTCAAAATCTTTTTTTTTCTAGGTTGGTACATCTGTCATCTGGCGCTCAAATATCTGTTTGAGCATCATTGTCGGAAGTTTGTGCGTGATAGCTTTGTAAACAAGTCAGTGTTTGTTGTGTTCTGCGAATTTCACAATGTCGAATTTAGTTGAGCAAAGAGTTTGCCTGAAATTTTGTGTTTCTAACAAAATATCATGTGCGGAAGGTGTTGAAAATGTTAACGGTAGCCTACGGGAACTCGACAATGTCGAAAACACAAGCGTACGAGTGGTACAAAGAGTTTAAAGCGGGCCGTACTGTCGTTGATGATTTGTCTCGCTCCGGTCATCCATTCACCAGTATCACTGACGAAAACATCGAAAAAGTTAAGGAAACTGTCCTCGCAGATCGTAGTGTGAGCATCAGGGAGATATCAGCCGATCTTGGCATCTCGTTTGGATCGGTGCAAAGCGTCATGCATGTTTTGGGCATGAGACAGAAACAGCATCGCATTGATGCCGCTACAGAAATGCTTCTTTTGGGCCAAAATGTTATCGACGGCATTATTACCGGTGACGAGACATGGGTCTATGAATATGACATCAAAACTAAGCAACAATCATCGGAATGGCGCTTCTCAGATGAGCCAAAACCCAAAAAACCACGACAAAGTCGATTCAAAATCAAAGCTTTGTTGACCGTTTTTTTTTATTGTCGTGGTGTGGTCCACTCCGAATTTCTCCCGACAGGCCAGACAGTAAACAAGGAGTATTACATGAGCGTATTAAAGCGTTTGAGGGAAAACGTTCGTCGCCAGAGGCCAGACTTGTTGAGAAAGAACTCGTGGTTTCTTCACCACGACAACGCCCCGGCTCACACATCTCATCTTGTACGCGATTATTTAACCAAAAACAACGTTCATACCGTTCCACAAGCTCCGTATTCGCCTGACATGGCTGCTTGTGACTTTTTCCTATTCCCACGACTCAAGTTACCACTTCGCGGAAAACGTTTTGAGACGATTAAGACGATAAAGGAGAATTCGCAGATAAGATATTAAGAAACTTATTTATGAACAAGAGAAAATTGATAATTGTTAAACTACTAAGCAAACAATTTACCTTAAACTACTATCACACTGCAAATTTAGATCTTTCTTATGATCTCAGCTAGAATTTACCTGAAAGTAAAATAGAAATAAAGGTAGCCTGTTGGTTCAAAAGTCAGAGGTGGGGGAGTTCGAATTGTTACCAAATCTTGTAATTTGTAATACAGTCAACTTGAGTTAGTTCAAAGTAGCCAAAATTTGGATTTAATTAGATCTAAATGCACCAGCCGTTGGCGTTACGTCAATGCAAATCTAGGCTCAACATCAGACTTAGTTAATCCGACAATAAAGGCAGATTGACTTTAAGAGACTCAGATTCCAGTAAATTCTAGAATACAAACACAAGTGTTTATTAAAGCTACCAAGACCACCGTTTTACTGAACTTAGCACCTGCAACTACTACTTGTTTATTGATGAATCCTACAAAATATTGGCATCTGAATTTGGCATAGTGTTTAAATAAGAACATAGGAACGTAACGTTTCTGCAGCTTCATTCCATTGTCGTTTACAATAATTAAATTTTTTCAAGAGTAGTAACAATCTTAACGACTAGTGTATGCATATACTCGTCCAATCAAGACATTAGACGTTGTAGTCTTAAAGTTATTCTACTACAAAATTAGAAGATGACTCAGTAATTCAGACTTGTGCAAAATTATTTTAAAATGTGAATATAACCAGAGATGCATTAAAAATCAAAGTTAACAAAATATGAAGATAGTCTTTCAACTTATCATTCAAGTTCATGAACTTAAAAGTTGATTGCAAATTCAAAATAGATTTTTAACCTCAACTTTTAGAAGTGATTACTAAAATTTCCGCTACCTCTTCTGCGATTTAAAAACGCAAAATACAATTTTACTCAATTTTTAAGTCGAACATCCTGTATCGATTAATATTTTCTTATTTCACATATAAACAAAATTTGCTTGCTAAGTTTATTTTTTTCTATGACGTCAGCGCTTATTAGATTCGTTAGCAGAAAAAAAGCTTTCTTAAAACAAAATTTCAAAGTTATAAAAATCGAATGAAAAAAGTTTTTCCTTAATGAATCCGACTAGTAGTAACAATGCCAAGGTTATTTTGGTCACGGAATCGAATCATTAACCTACTTCCACCCAGAAAGCGGAACTGCTGTCTGCATTTTTTTAATAAGAATTTTGCTAATAACACAAAACCCTTTAATTAAAAATTAAATCTTGACATTAATACATTTTAATTCAAAATTCCGTAATTAATCATTTTTGTAGTTGTTCAATGAGACAAAAAACGAATTTATCGTGTTTGGAAAGAAGATGAAAAGTCGTTTTCAACAAAAGGTACGAGAAAATTCGAACAACCACTAAAGGTTTCTCTTTCATCTAATTAGAATTACAACTTTTGATCTCTAAGGAACCCACAAAAAACAACTACTAAAGCGCTGACTGATTTAAAAGAGTCATTCAATTAAAATCTTGGGTATCTACCTTTTTGTTCCCTAGTGCTTTCTTGAAAATTGGCCGAAATGAAATTGAAAAAATTGCACGACCTTCTTGGACATTTATTGGTAGAATCGGTAGGTCTCTTATTAGCAGTATGAAAATGTAATAAGAAAACAGCCGTATATTTTTATTAAATACCGTAATTAAATTACAGTTTTTCTGATATTTTTCGGGTTCAAAAACTTTTTTATTACAGAATTTTCACAGGGAGCTTGAAAGCTTCTGGCCATAAATTAATAAAACGTAAATTAACTTGACTATTTTCCAGTAAACGAGTTTGATGCCTTTTTTTCGTTTGTAGTGAGATATAGCTTCATAATACAAGTTTAAACTTCATAACCTTAATGGATTTCATATAACAAGAAATTTAATAAAAATTGAGTTAGAAGTTGGTGCATTGTGTCGCAAAGCAATAACGACACTATTATTGGTATAATAACAGTTCTGTTATTACTTTTATATCAACATCGATAAAACGGAGGTGTGTTATTGGTGTCACATGCACGTGGGTATTATTGAACTGGAAATGCATTTCAAAAGTTCTATAAAACTAGTTTGAAACATTAATTAACTTTTATGTCAATAATCCTAATTTAATTTATCTGATAGAAACTGTAACAGGATATTACGCTTGATAAGTGTTAATTATTGTTTAGAATGTTTTGAAAAATTGACGTTTAACTTTCTTTTGTCGTAGTAAATTAATTTAAGTAGTTAAATAATCTTTATGATACCCATGGTAGTAGAAAACCCTTATAGTTTTATAACTCAATAAAAAGTTAGTACGTTTCTCCGCTTTAATTATATTTTCTTATATTGCTTCGTGATAATTTTTTTCTCAATTCTTTTTGTACCTGGTAGTATGATACGAACGGCTTTCTTTATGTTTTTGTTTCTTACGTTTGAAACATACAAGCAAAAGCAAGAAATCACCGTTCCTCTGGCCCTCTCAAGGCTGATGAAAGTCCGCAGTTGTGATTTTTGTATACCTTAGATAATCTTTTTAATCTGAGCTCTTAGGGGGAAGAGTGTATACTCTGTGAACGTCTTTGCTGGGGCTATTCACAATAAATCTATTTTAAAATCTTAGTTGCCAGTAGGACTGGAGTGGTGTACACAATTACACTCGTTCTAGTAAAGTAAAAAAGATGCTTTGGGTAGATTTCACAAGTTACATTCAACAATGTGAGCATCACAAAGACATCCTCAAAATATATAAAAGGACTTTTTGCCGTGTTAAACTCTAAGGTGGCTATGAGATTATCATCCTTGGTTTAGATTTAGTTTTTGCCTGATCAAGTTTGATGAGTCACTAGACCAAGTTTTGTATTGTCTGAGCTTGTTATATACTAAACTCAATGGCTTGTGTTAAATTTATTTTACTCTACTACGTATTTTAAAACAAATTTAATAAATTGAAGCTTGCATATTAAATTCCACTGGCTGTTTTGCGACTTATGATTAACAGCAGAAAGGAATTTTTAAGTTCCACATAACATCAAAATCACGAAGGCGCGCTTTACTTAACCTACTCTATTTGGCCTTTAGCCACAACAAGAAAACATCACAAGAACCAGCAGCAATAGCAGAACCAAAACACCAGCCAATCGCGGTATTCATTGGTGAATCAGCACCACTTCTTGACGTCAAATTGCATTAAATTCTAACTTTCTTTTTTTTTAATATTATTATTGCAGTATCATATGTTATAGATGTGGCTAATTGCTACAGTCAAGTCGATTTGCCATCTTGATATGACTTGACTTGAGTTTGGACATGCGTTCCGCCGCACAGCCGGAGTTTCCAGCTATCAACGAGCAACATTATCCTCATCCAGACCTATCACTGTTCAAGTTATATTACTACACATTACTAAGTAGAACACGATAATTTCCAAATCGACGCACCAGCTGTCGTAAGCTAGTGGACTAAATCGCCTGCAAGCATCACACCGACTATTGAACCAACTCACATACATCAAGTTTGAGATACTTGACGCTGGTATCAGACTGTCAGCAAGTATCATTACTGCGAAGATCTCGCATCGATTTCATCTTCCAATAGGCAGCTGGGATCAAGGAGGCGAATAATTGCGGACCGTCGGATTCGTTCCGTTCCATTAATCTCAAATAACTTTGCTAGCTCGTGTCACTACGCTCTCCGCTCTTTTACAATCCAAATTCATCGCCTGACTTTAAAACAGGTCATTTGTTCATTTATTTTATAAGAAAGGTAAAAGCAATTCAAATAAATAAACAAACAAGATTTCTAAATGAAATAAAAATAAATGAATAAAACCAAAATAAAATAAAAGACAAAAAGCCAAAAACTTTTCAGTTTATCTTCTTAATGTAAATTTTAGGTTGGGTTGTGAATGATAGTTGTTGATGGTTGATGTTCCCGTATAAATAAATATTTCAGAACGTTATTACATTATCATACATGCTTACCGCGACGTTGGTGATAAGAAACTTATTGGTGGTTCGGAAAGCAGTGGTGTGGTGCCGTTGGTGTTACATACTTAGTCCAACGGCAATGGTGAGAAGTGCCTTGTTTGTAATACTTAATTGCAACTGGTGCCTAATACGGTCTTTTGAGAATCTTATTACCACACGTGAGTTATGGTGGGAAGCAAGATGGTGGATGGCTGTGCAAAACCGGAAACCTACAAACCCCGTACTTCGAAAGGTGTTGGTAACCAAAACCACTTGAAGAGCAAGGACAGTAATCACACAACAGCAATAGTGCAGCCCCTTCCCTAGTCATGAAGGTGCATAGGGCAACGTTATAGAAAAGGAATATGTAGTCGGGTACTTACGACCACTACACCTAAGGTAAACCTAAACTGCACCGTTAGCCTGCAGTTGGTCTCCCACAAAAACTGACTAGGCAGAATCGCCTGGAAGAACCGAAACGGAGTACGGATGATATCAAAATCATCGTCTTCACACTTCCACATACCACACACTGCTATGTGTCATATGCCATGTTTTTCCTGACGAAAAGCAACAAAGTCCAGTGTAGGCTTTACATCTCTTTGGCCGTTTGCAGGAAATAGTAATTGGAGAAGGACGCTTGAACGAAGCATGTCGTCAATAAATAGGATAGAAGGTATAAAAGGAGTAAAGATATCAATGAATCGGCTAGTCAAATCGTAATGGGATCTGTTTCCAGTTTCTCGCTGACTCCACCGTCTGTGCTACTGGTTCTCTCGTATATTCAGTTATTAGTACCTACCTAAAACACTTAGTATCTGCGAGGGGTTTTAGTGATTTGATTCTTGGTGGATTAGGAAGTTGCTGTTGTTTGGTCATCCCAAGCAGCAGGTAACATAATTGATAGATTGTTGGTTGATACCTGGTGGAATCTGGTGTATCTTGTGGCAAGATGTCTAAGATGTTTTGGAAATCGTTGGACAGATTCAGGACTTAAGCGAAAAGAATGGCAAGAAGGCGTTTGAGTTTTCTTCGGGTGTCCTTGGCAGAATCCGCAGGGTGTCCTTAGAATTTTGGAAAAAACGGTTGTGTTCTGCTAGACTGACTTCTTCACTGACAATACAATAATTCGTGACGGGGCGAACGAAAGTGATAAGTTTGCGGATATCGTCACATTTATGGCATCCTGGGATGCCGCCGCATAGAACGGACAGAAACGAGGCTTGTTTCTGGATACAAAAAAGCGTTTTCAGAAATGTGATGCCAGGTAGACTGCGGTGGACGACAGCTGGAAACGGCCATCTTGCTGGTTTGGGTCTGATCCTCCACTGTAGAACCAAGAGCTAAGAATAAGAACTAAGCGTGGTATTGTCAGCGGATTGTTCTAGTGTAACGAATCTGTCTTGAGGGCGTGGAATATCGTGATAATAAAGTATGAACAGAAGTGAAGATAGGATTGATCCTTGTGGGACGCCACTATGCCAACTTCTTTGAAAATTAACAAAAGGCATCACAGAACGGGTATACGTCAGTTACATCTAAACCTGCTTTCGGTTCCAATTTTAGAACTACCATTGAAAATCTTTTTAGTGAATACAATTCTCAGTAACGCATTGTTGCAGATTTCTGCATTGTTAGGTCCTGGAAACAATCATACGATTTTGGGTTATGATTTTTGGTTTCGATCAAATTCCAAGAAAGATTAAATTTTTACAGGTTTTGATTAGGTATTAACTTTTTACAAAGTTTTCCTGCAACACATTATTTTTCGCAAACTCTTCCATTCGTGCTTTCCAACTCAAGCTTGACTTATGTTGTCAGGGTACAATTTTCTATTGTAACAGTTTTTACTGGAGACTTTTCCGAAAACAACGAACTGTATTCCAGTACATAAACAAATTAACGAAGATTTAGATTAAATGTTGTCATTATAAATTATTGCAAAAACCGATCAGTCTTGGGTAAGTTCAGTACACTTTTGGTGAGGAAGAAGAGCAGATCGGTGCTGTGAAGACTTTCGTAAATCAAACCTTATGGTTTCTGTTTTCAAGTTAGGGAATTAAACTTTATCATTATTACCTGTGTTTTGAGACTAAAATTTAGCTGGATCATCAGAATCAGCAATCCTTGTTGTACATAAACTGTTATACATAAACTTTTTAATAACTGATCAGCAACTTACTCTCAATTTACCTAATGAATTATAATAACAAATTGAGACATAGCATGAACGTCACAAGTGTCTACTATGCAGTAATATTCCTGAAGTACAAGTTTGTTATTAAGAATTTCCTACCGCTGTAGGAAAAAAACAGATAAAAGAAGAAAGGGTAGAGTAGAGTACAATTCTAGTTAATTATTATTAAAGCGTGTTCTGTATAATGAACTTATTTTGTTCAAAAGGATAAAAATTAATCATACTAATGAAAGTGGAATTTTGTAATTAAGGAACAGCAACACTTACAATTAGATACAGTAAATTGGGTAACCGAGAAAAAGAATTATCACATTTTGCAAAAACCTTAAATGAAAGTTGACAATAATTTATAATGCTAAGTAATTAAAATTGAAGAACAAAGCAGTTTTATCCATTTATATTTCTAACACTTCGTATTATAAATTTCTAATAATACTGCTTACTCTAATTTTATTAATTTAATTAAATTAATTTTGTAAAATGTATCAAGGTTTAACGACCCCTTTTGGAGCTGTTTACATCGGCTTGAATCAATTTTAATTAATGTTTATAGCCCTTCCGCCACAAATAAATTAAGACAGTGTTTCTCAAATGGCGGCGACTCTATTAATTATAACGTGCATTATGCATTTATGATAAAACGATTATTAGGAATACTTCTAACTTGTTAATGACCCACAGAGCAATTTTTTGTACTTAATGGAATTGAACTATTCAATAATTGATTAATCATTCTAAAATGACATTTCTGCTTTTACATAATAAAACTACAATAATTAACTTTTGGTATTAATCACTGTCAAAACAAGAAATTCAAATTTAAGAAATTCATATTAAACTAGTTTGACCATCTTACTAGAATCTCTGAAATATTAACTTTTTTATATTCCCAAAAGGTAGCGGATTTTCAAATAGTGTGGAATAGAACATTTACGGAAAATTTATTCATGAAACAAGTTGATCCGTGGTCAGCGAAACAAGTAGGCCGTTAATAAAAGGGGATGTAACATAGAGCCAGCTCTGTTGGGAACGCCCCAAGAAATAATCGAATTGAAATATCAAAGGCTCTTTGAAAATCTGCACGCATCGTCTACTACAACAGAGAATATTGCCAACACTGCATCTTTTATACCTACTCTTTCCGTTTTGAAAGTCCTTTTTATTTCCTCCGGAATTCCAAGGATTATGTTTAGCTTTTGTTCTACTTATTGGTTTATTTTTAAACGAGCGCGCGCGTGTGTGTGGGTTTTGCGTTTGCGTTAATTTAATCCTTTCGAAAATTCAATCAAAATAACGTTAACAATGGCAAAATGGCTTTGAAGTGAAACAATGGAGCTTTTAAAGATCTTTAACAATTAAGCGCGCAAATAGAGTGAAAATGTAATGGAACATGTTCGTTTAAAAATCAAATAACAAAACCTATAAGTGGATCTACCAAAAAAAAGGGCTTTTCAAATAAAAGGCTTTAACAGCAATGCCATTCCCAATAAGTTTGACATTTACAATCCCCTGAGAGCACCAAAAAATTTTATTATCTAACCATCAATTCAAATATTGGTTGTATGCTTTCAATTATAGAATATGATGTTAGATCAAATAAAAAAAGGTCGATAGAAGGATTGAAAAGATCGCATTAACCTTTGTAAAATGTGTTGAAAGGATTGTTTAAACAGTAATCGGATAAGGTTTTCTGGCAAAAAGGTAATTTTTTTTAATTCTACGGTATATTATGTATCAGTAAAGAAACCCAAAAATTACAAAAAGGTTTTAATCAAATCTTTCTCTATCAATAAAGCGAACACAAAAATGACATCACGGTGTAAACGCAAGGAAGAAAAAGAAGAAGACAAAATGTAACCAAACTAGTTAGTTGGAAACCTTGATATGGGTGAGACGTTGCATATTAATAAATAACGAGTATCTCAACGTCAGTGTTGTAGCTTTCACTTGTTTCCTATTTTCTAGTGTTTTGAATTCTTAGTCACTGAATAAACAAATTAATTGTTATATCTACACTGTACAAGTTGATTCAAATGTGATGTATTTGCAGGTATCTCAAAAACCAGAAGAGCTACAAAGTACTGAATTCACATTACTGATCTCCTTTTTGCTTTTGAGATCATTGGCACAATCAGAATTTTGATACACACTTATTTTATAACTCCAAAAAATTTCTTGTACATTTACTAATTTGAATTCATATTTTATTCAATTGTTTTCAAGTAGCAATAGAGCTATTTGTTTTTTAAAAATAAAAGCCAGTACTTGTAAAACCAACGAGCTCTTTTGACATCTAACAATTACTAGGTATTTCGTTACGATTTCATAGTTGTTTTTACCAGGAATGGTTCTCAATTATAGTGTTTTCTAATTTTTCATTCTAGTTTTTTTTATACTTCATTACTTTATCTACGGAGGACATTATCTGTATCCTTCGATTGCGATTTGAAATATTGCACCTTTGAGTGTTTGTAAACGTAAATATTACTGATGAAACAGTGATATTCAAATTGGATTTAGGAAGTTGTTCCTGTGACTTACTTCATTCTGTAAAGTTCATTGTCATTTTAGTTTCGTCGTGTGGTTATAATGGAAACAATATATTTATTACGTTATGTAGTCTGTTGGAAAGCGTCTTGTTCACGGCTGCTTTAAAAGGGTTACAAGAGGATGCAGTCCAAACCTTGGCTAAAATAGGTAGCTTAGCTCGTTAGAGAGCAAAACCCAAGACCTCTCTGTGCATGGCACTCTCGAAGAGCGTATGGAGTTGACATAACGTCGCTAGTAAATTTGCTCTAATAAATTGCTTTTGTCATAAAAGCAGTACTTCAGATGTTTTTTAAAATAGCACATTAAGCATAGTCTAGATAGGATAGTACGAGGGCGGTTCAATATGTACCCGTGTTAGAAGACACAATTTTTTTCAAAAATTTTTTTTTATTTTTTAACATAGTCTCCTTTTAGAAATATATACTTCTCCCAACGTTCCTACCATTTTTTTAACCCCTCCAAAAAATAGGATTTGTCGAACTCTCCAAAATACGCCTCTATCTCGGCGATGACTTCCTCGTTTGAGCTAAATTTTTTTCCCGCGAGCCATTTCTTCATGTTAGGAAACAAGAAAAAGTCGCAGGGAGCCAGATCGGGTGAATACGGGGGGTGCGGCAGCAATTCATAACGCAAGTCATGCAGTTTGGTGGCGACAACTCCGGATGAATGTGCTGGTGCGTTATCGTGGTGAAACAGCACCTTCTTTTTCGCCAAATGCGGCCGTGTCTCCTTCAATTTTTTGTCGAAGCTGTCTAATAACTCACTGTAGTATTGTCCAGTGATCGTTCTTCCTTTTTCTAAAAAATCCATGAGGATGACGCCGTTCGCATCCCAAAAAATCGTCGCCATGACCTTTCCGGCCGATGGAACCATCTTCGCCTTCTTTGGAGCAGATTCACCGGGAGAAATCCATTGTTTTGATTGTTGCTTAGTTTCTGGTGTGTAATGATGAATCCAGGTTTCATCAACGGTGACAACTCGACGCAAAAACTCCTTCGGATTTCGCTTAAATTGCTCCAAACACTGCTTCGAAGTTAACAGCCGCATCCGCTTGTTGTCCACCGTTAGCAATCGCGGCACCCATCGCGCCGACAATTTTTTCATCGCCAACTTATCATGTAAAATATTAATTGCCGTTCCGGTCGACACACCTACGGCCTCTGCTACTTCACGCACTTTCGTTCGTCGATCAGCGAGAATCATGTCGTGGACTTTTTGAATGATTTCCTCGGTAACCACGTCTGCCGGGCGTCCTGGTCGCTCCTCATCAAACACGGATGTTCGCCCACGTTTAAATTCGTTGAACCAATATCTAACTGTGGTCATAGATGGCGAAGTGTCCCCATAAACAGCATCCAACTTTGCTTTTATCTCCTCGCATTGTTTCCCATCCAAAAACAGAAAGCGAATTACCGAACGATACTGCTCTTTTTCCATCTTAGCTAAAATCACGAAACACGTCTTACTCAAATGGCTGTCAAATCCAAACTAACCTATCAATTAGTCTGCAATTTGTTATACCGTCGTTTGATAGATGGCAGCACACGATGATAACACCAACTTCCCTCAGGAACGCCTTCTGTCGTCAAACACGGGTACTTACTGAACCGCCCTCGTATATAAATAAACTTTTCAAATATGATTAAATGCGACTTTTTTACCACCAGGAATTCTGAAGCAGGAATTCCGAAAGCTAGCGTTGTGGTACTATGCACACACATCTGTGAAGTTGTTGGGGTTTTTTTATTTTTCTAGTCTCAAAAGTATGATACATCCGTATAATTTTTATATCTTTGAAAATGTTTTTGACGTAAAATTTATTTTATTACAGCTTATGTTTCAGGCAAAATTTCAACTAAATTTTATCGTTAAATTGCTTCTCCGCATCATTCAAATAAAATAAACAAAAGTTACAATCTAAACTTTCAAAATTCTTGAGAATGGCATAGCTTTAAAAATTTTCTAATCTACACTTTCGATTAATTTCGACCTAATGCTTCTTAGTTTTTAATATACAAAACGTGAAAAGCACTTAATACCCTGCTTAAAGTGTGATTGGCACTAAGATGCCAGATGAACAGTTAACATCAGAGACCGCGGGAAAAGAAATGTGGCATACGGGTACAAATTTGTGGGTACTTTAACATTGAGTGTATTACTAACTTTGATGATTTTTCTAAGTACAAAAAACTAATTTGGAGAATTTGAACTACTGCTGACTTTGGTTTTATTTGTGCGTATCCGTAGATAAAATCTATAAACCATACTGTCCTGTGAACAACCCAATGGTTGCGGGTTCGATACCCAGCCAAGGTTCTGGAATTTCTCACTCGGAGAAAATCCGAAAAGATGCCATCCTCTGGGAGGGATGTGACAATGATGAATTGCACGTTAGAAATACCTACCGGGGTTAGAAAACCCCGGATTTGGCTAAATTCTAGTTGGCGCCTAAATGACCACAGCAGTTGAAACCACGAGGTCCAAGGGAATCGCGACCTAAAGCCACAGTCACAAAAACATACCGTCGTTTGATAGATGGCAGCACATGTCCTGTTTCAGCGTAAAGTGTGTGGCAACTTTATGAATAGAAATTGCATACAGGGTGTTTACATCCAACTAGCCAAACTAAAGAAATGCATTGCTAATGCGAAAAGGAAGAAAAAACCTTAGTAACATTTTTTGATTAGTTGAAGTGGAAATTTTGGACATTTTAATCAATGTTTTTAGAAAAATACGTAAAGATTTGATACATTTTAAAGTTTTGTACTTGCGAAAGACGTTGGATGAGATCAGTTAAGGGTTTCCCCAAGAAGCACGTTTGATGACATCACTGATTATGATTTTTGGGTATCTAGGTTTACATTACAATAATAAACTAAAGCTTGTCCGATGTAACATGATATCACTAGATAAATTTAACTTTTGTTTTAGACCATGTGTACCCGTGTTTTTCGTACGGATCAAAATTTTACAAACTTTCACAAGAATTATGTTCTTTATGTTTTCTGATTTTTGTTAATTTATTATGATGAGTTTTTAATTTTCTATTAAATAAGTCGGGAATTTAATTTATTGTGCTTTTAAAGTGATCGTGCTGAAGTTTAATTTTTTAAACAATCAAATCAAATATTAAAAAACAGTATCATGTCTCAAAGATGTTAATGTTTAATTGTTATTTAGTTATTGCTGAATTTAAGGCAATCAGATATTTAGAAAGTCCGAATAATTAAAGGTTTGGTTCTTGTATAAAAATTTAATAGTAATTAGGGTATTAAACCGTCAAATCGTCGGTTGACATTGACCTTGTTGTACTATTTCTGCTGTATTCTGGCTTGTATTATAGTTGTGATTATTTAATAGTTAAGTTATTTTTTTAATTGGTTTTAGATGTTCTGTTTCTAAAAATCTAAGAGTATTCAACCCACGCTGTAATTCAGTCTTTTATATTGTTTTGTAATGTAAAAGTTTGAAATGTCAGTGTGGATTTTCTACTACAATTTTTGCAAAATTCAAACAACGCTTTAGTCGTAGAATTGCAAACAAACATGTACTAAATTAATTATCCTTTTCCCTTTGTTTGGATCTGTTAATAAATACAAAAGGTACACGACTGACTTGCTAAGGTTAAAAATTGTTTTATTTCAAAATAGTAATAATAGTTTTACATTGTAGGCATTTTATATAAAACCCTCTAGAGGCTGTGGTTTCAAAGCGGACTATGTTAGCATACAGGTGGATTCCTTAAAGTTTTCTTACAAAGCGGTAAAATTCATTGCCCTCTTTGGGGTAGCTGAGGTGTGTAAGCTTCCGCAAAATTTGCAAATATTTTGGTAACACATTAGGGTGTTTTATGTTTCTGTAAAAACACGTTTTAAACAAAAGATATTTTAGAATGATTTGGCTTTTAATTAACTAATTAACGACCATTCAGTTTATCACAATGCATTAATAACATCAAAATTTGCTAGCTGTAATTAATTGAATTAATTCTGCTGTAGGGCTAAATGAGGTTTTGTATATTGTCATGAAATGACATATTTTGCTTTGTAAATGCTAATCTATAAGTTGTTAACTCGACAAAAGCTTTAGATAATTTGTCAAATGTTAAGTTTCTGAATTAAAACTAGGTTATACACCTACAATACTTTAAGTGTTTATTTTGCTGATTCTGCATGACCTGCAACAAATAACTATACATTTTTCTGATCATGCATTTGGATGACAAGCAAGCTGCTCACAGCTGTATTTTGCAGGCTTGAATTGCAGTACAAATAGAGCTGCTGTAGCTCGTAGAAAACAGACCTGATGGCGCGACACCTAGTATTGTTTCCGCTTGGGTATTTTAGTTTGAGTATAAGCAATTCCCCAAGAAAGAGACTTAATTGAATGTAACTCTAGGATTGCTCTAACATACCTTGTCTTAAATAGAAAACCGCTACACTCTCTAGCTTCACAAATTCTTAAGGCATCCTTTCTTACCTATCCATTGCTGCACTATCCATTTTCTGAGAAACACTGTTACGTCAAGAACTAGAAATTTCTACTGCTGCAGAATTTATTACCAAACCAACTAAGAAGATCCCCCTTAATTTAACTATATGTCTTGAAGCATAACATTACAAGCCGAACCAATGATCAATTTGTATCCGACTTAAACGGCAACCTTAATTATTTTAATTAAGAGCGTGATGACGGTAATCTACTTTTATGGGAAACTACAGTACAAAACATAAGAAAGTATTATCGTTTATTGTAACGGCTTGCTTAATTCTAACATAACCTCAATCAATAATTATATAGTATAATAATGTAAAAAACTAAAACGAAAGCAACTCTTGTATTAAATAACATTTACTGGAATAAAATCAATCTAGTGCTTTTTGTCAATGCAGCTAGTCACTTGCATTCTCAAATTAAAAACAAAATGTTTGTAATTTTCTATTACTCTCCGTCAGTTATTTTAAATTCCTAGAAAATCATAACGTTTATTAAATCCCAACATGTTGTTCCCGTGCTATGTATATTAAATAACGAGTTGTTCTTATAAAGTAAACGTTAAACTTGGTATAAACTTTACATTAGAGCTCACGTCTTAATTCAAAACTTTCGTAGATATTACACAAGATAGTTTCTTACAATTAGTTTTGTTAACTACTTACTTACTGTCTCTATTTCTCGATAACTCTTAATGCAAAGAATATTGTAACTTAAAATTGAATTTATAAAATCTACCGATGATAAAAATAAAACATGAGGACCATTTTACATT
>VTPC01001026.1:0-11171 GCA_011009095.1 Ignelater luminosus
CTACAAAAAATATGACAAAAAGTTAATTAAAAGAAATTTTAGAAAAAGTATATAAACAGAGAAGACAAGCAACAATTTTTAGGAATCCGAAAATTATAAAAAAAGTGATCAATTCAACATCAGAGACAAAAACGGTTTACTTGATTGGAGATAATCAGAAAATTACATATACATTGAAAGAATACTTTGAGAATTGCTAAGCGAAAGAAATTTGATCCAAACGGCAATAAGGGGACTTACAAGAAGAAAAAACAAATAAATATACAACAATGTAGATATGGGCAACAATACGGAATTTAAAGAGCAATGAAGTCAAAATGTTAAAGGAAAGGAAATATAATAGTTAGAATCTTTAAATTGACAAAGGAAATAAGAAGATAAATGACAGAAGTAAGCTTTGATGTATTAAACTAATTATTGCCCAGATCCCTCCAGTGTTGCAAACCGTTTAGTATTTTTAAAAAACAAAATTTTTAATTATTAAACCAACTATAAACAAATAGATAAGCATAACTGATTAAAAATACAATAAAACTATTAGTTTACTTTCCATACGTATAAGACCAGAAATACACTTTCAATTTCATACAGAGATAACTCTCACTACTTTCTCAACTGGATTATATTACTTTGGGGACTCTCACTTTCATCGAGGTCTTTGTGTCAGAAAACTAGGATTGTAGGCCTACGAGACCTCCAAACCTCCTTTGTAGCGCATTTAGTCGTGAAGCTGCGTTCTGCAACTCGTAAACAATTGTTATTAAAATTAGTACATGCACAGGAATTATTATAAAAGTTTTATTTTATCTTATCTAAGAAATAGAAATTTCTAAAGTTAATTTTCTTGTGTTTCCTGCTTGTGACAAATTGAAACTTTAATACGTGAGGGTAAGTTATTATCAGAATTTATTAGAAGAGAAAAAATGAAACTGAGATAGTTATTTAAAGTTTATTATTTATAAACAAGGCTTACAACAATAAAGCATTAACAGGAATAATGTATTCAGTCAAAGTAACAAAAACATTAGTTAATTAATTAAAAAATAATAATTTTTTAGGAAAGTCAAAAAAGACTTACAGGAACTTTACTGTAAGCAACAGATCACAATTTTTTGTTAACCTAAATCAAAGAAATTTTTCTGCATAAATGTATACATTTCATTATTTAAGATTTCGAATCATAATAATAAATCTTCTTAAACGTATTCGTATTGCTGTTGGTCGTACTCTTCATCACCAATACCTTGTTGCAGAACGTGCTGTTGACTTTGTTGATGTCCAATAATGACGTTGGTGTGTTGTTGCTGGTGGTGTTGCTGAAGAGCTTTTTGAATTTCATGTGGGATTGGCGGTGGTGTTGGTAAATGGGCACCTTGTGCTTGGAACCCGTGCTCGTCTGCAACGTAGGTCAAAGTGATGGGATGTCCGTGTTCGTCATGGTAGGTTACGCTTCCTTGCTTAACGATTGTTTCGTGTTTTTTATCTCCCAAATTCTTTACCTGTCCTGTTTCTTGTACATGAATCCCGTTACCAGTTTCGTAACTGCAATAAAACATTAATTTCTGAAAAAATCCATTTATTGCACCAAATAAATAAATAAACAGTTGGTATGAAAACGAATTTATGATGTAAGAGCCCGGAAACAATTGTAGTACTATTGCAAACTGGATTTAGTTACTATAAATAGCATTAATGACGCTTTAAATTATTAACTTTTTAATAGAAAACAGTGTTAGTATTTATTATGGAAAACGTGTTGTAAACAAGCCATTGAAGGCAGGAGGAAATAATAAAAGAATCTAGTTCAACTGCTATAAGATTATATAAAAAGGAATCTTAAAGGAAATGCAATTAGCATTTATTTATGCCCCTTTTGTAGACTGTAAACAAGTTCAATAAATAATAATTGCTACACCTTCTTACATAAACGATATTTAATTAGCAATACAATAATTCCATTGACATATCTACCAAGTGTTGCAAATAAAAGCCTTCGACTTATTGAGTAATTTATTTTCAAGACTTGTAATTTTTTTAATTGTGAAAATAGAAATACGAACAAGAAGTTGGGGAAATAAAAATTTCATAATTACGGTGCGAGATTTACCAAACAGACTGAACAACGTGTGATGGAAAAATTTTGTTTTCTAAGCTTGCAAACTAGAACAAGTATAGATAACGCAAGAGAGCTTAAGGAGATGAAGTTATACCCGAGTAGAGATTCTGAAATATAATATAATCTTCAAGGTCTCAACTGCAATCGGGGGAAAAGGCTATAAATGATCAAATTAAAAAAGTAAATTTCTAGGTGCTAGAGAAAGATCACAGTTGACGATTAGAAGTTAAAATAACACATTAGCAAGCAATAGGCTGCAAGTACCATAGACTGCGATAATTTAAAGTACCACAGTTTTAGATCTCTAACAATGAATAGAAAAGTCTGGCAAATACATAAAATAGATTGATTCTATCGTATACGACGAGGATAAGAAACAAATCTAGTTTATTATTCTATGTGGGAAGAGTTTTGGTAGATCAGAATAGGAGAAGTCTACAGAACAGAACGAAACAGGCTCTTCAACTAAGATAATAGCTGTTAATAAATCAAAAAGTGAAAAAGATTTTTTGAAAAAGCAATTGTTACGTCTTGGGAATTTAATAAAAATAATTTAAGAAGACGATGGCATTTCTTGGATGTAGGATCTGTTTGATTGAAAAAAAATCTATATGGGAAAGTTTAGTGTTCTCTACTAAAATGCACGTGAAAGTTGCACGAACAGTATGCGCTAGTACCCATCTGAGTCGACGTCCAATTTACACTAGCAAATTTGAATAAAATACCCGCCAAATTTAAAATATGTAGTGTTTAGGTATTTACGTTAAAGTTTATAATCCAAAAACAAAATTTACAAACAAAATAAACACAAGAAGTAAAACGGAAGCACGAAGGTTTTAGATTATGTTGATTTCTGTATATATCGGTATATAATAATGCAGTGTTCGGTGGATGTTCACACTTCCGTGTGTGAAACCGTCTTCAAGCACATGTTTTTCAGCCAATTGAAAAAGAGCTTGCATTGATTACGCACTGATCACGCACTTTTATTACTGCATTGGTTCGCCGATTTTAGTATAAGCTTGATGTTTAAGAACTCGAAGTATCACGCCAAACGTCAAAAACTAGACAAAGATAATTCTTGGTGGGAAAAGGGCAATAAGATGAAACTTGCAGATTTTGCAGGAACTGAGGAGTGAAGGCTGGGTATAATTTGAAACCTGCCACCAAATGGATGTAGTTTACAAAAAAGGACAGGAAAATATTTCTCATGCAATAGTAACTGTTTGGCTTAGATTTCAATAGAGAATTCAGGTTTTTGATGATAGCTTGATCATTATCTACAATAGAATCTTAATCGAGAAAAATCAAGCTTTGAGGTTTAAATGAAAATGAGAAGAGAGATCAGACTCAGTTTAATGTCTCTAACATTATGTGTATAAAATGACTGTCATCGTCTGCAAGGGCTTCTAATATCTTAAAAAAAGAAGAATTTAGTCAAAAAATCTAGAAGCTGAAGTAATGAATCAGTAAATTATTACCTGTGAAAATTGTGGTAGTGCATAGCTTCGTTAATAAGCATTTGAGTTAGGACAATGAATAACAAAGCAAAAGTCAACAAAGAGAGAAAGGTAAAATGGGCCAGGTACTGCGAGTAACAATTTAGAAATAATTCAGTATTTATACAATATTGTAGATATATATCTAACTAGAAACTATAAAAGTAAGCAAGTTCGATTTGATGAAGACAGAAACGATATATGTATCACATGATCATTGTGTTACAAAGGAATTTTAAGGGTTTAAAGCAGAAGTTAAACCGGTGCTATTTAAAACTTGGCTTGGCATGACAAGATGGCCTCTATTTAAGAGAACTATTAAGAAACTTTCAAGGCTTAAAATAGTTCTCACTAATGTGTTTAAAAAAATTGAAATACTGAGCGTAATTTTGAAAATCCATCCAAAAGGGAAGAAATAATAATAGAAATGTGTCAAATGATTTTGATATAGAAAAACAATAATAAAAACTTGGCATTACGCAGCGAGAAGTTTCTACTTCTACATTACAAGTAACAGAACGCATAATTAATTTTGGCAAGACTGCAGTTTGCTTGTTGATACGTACATGGTTTTATGTTTTTATGTAGTAGGTTCGTTCTACAAAGTCAAGACAACAAAAATTTGAATTTGGTTTACCTTTAGACAGTTGAATACTAACAATTGAATCCTACTTCTTTTCACGGAAGAAAGCCTTTTTCAGGAAAAAACACTCAATCATATTAATGGCAATGCTTGTTTTAGTTTCGTGTTCAAGTTTCAAAATGAAGTCAGAACAACAACCATTTATTAAAATAGCAAGCAAAACTGTAACCTTGACCATGATTTACGAGTATAGTAAACTCACCAGATTAGGAAACAAAACAAAAAAATGCCTTGTAAGTGGGTAATAGCAGAAACATAAAAATGGGTGCTACTAACAAGACGTTGTTAAGTTCTTAATATTCTTTAATATAACAATTTACTAAATGTTCAAATGCCAAGATATTCAAAGCAAGAAATTAAAAATAAAACTTCTTTAATCCATAAATTTATGAAATATTCAAACGGGAGGTAAAATGCTTGTTAGTTTAGAGAGAAGGTTCTAGCCTAAATATCTAAAAATAAAATAATCAAAAACAAAGTTGACAATCTTAGCTAATCTGGCACAAAAGAGATAATACAGAGCTTAAAATTGCTGTGACAAGATAAACAGGAAATGAAAGGTTAAATAAATGATTTAGTAATCCAAAGATAGCGTTTTGTGTATCACGAATATTTTTATATCTTATTATAAAAGTTTCAGAATTTACACTTCATTTTCAGGTCAAGCAAATTTAATTAAACTTCGACCTCTCACTTTTCAATTTTAAAATAAAAGAATAATATTCAAATTTCACTTATCAACCTTGTTAAAGAATATTGCGATAAGTATGAAATGCATCAGAAAAGAATACACTTTCTAAGTGCGTTGTAATATTTTTTAAATGCCGTGGCTACAGATGCTTCGTAAACTATAACAGGTGTCGAGAAAGCAGATACAAGCGATTAGGTTATATTTCTCTTGTTTTTCCTAAATAATACTACTTCAACTACTTCAACTACTACTACATGTTCTTGAATACGGTGAAAATACTTTCTTTGGCTGTCAGTTATTATTAGGTGAAGCGGAATGAGGCAAAATATATAAAAGAATTTAAAAATTTAAGAAAATCTCTGAAGCTAATTAAAATCTGATTTTTCGAAAATTCTTCAAATATTTCAACAGAAATATATAAAAAGTGCCATACCTGAAGTGATATCCCTCTTTGCTTTGTGAATAATCCTGTTTGACGATTGGTATATGAGGATGCTTCTGATGTTGTGTGACGTCATGTTGAAGTGCATGCTGATAGTGCGGTATGGTGACTCCAGCAACACATCCAACAATTGCCAAAAAGATTGGAAGCATCATCTAAATAAATAAATAAAATTATTACCACACATTATTATATCAATATTACAAGCCGGAAGAGAATCGATAATACGAATGCAATAACCGGATTATTAATTAAACGGACTACTCTTCAAGTAGGAAAAAATCACCTACTCTCTCCTCGTAAATCAGCAAATATCTTAAAAACGAAAATTAAAAATAAACACGTCCGCTTTCACTTATCTTTTATATATCATTCATAAAATTTTGTATGCCAATTTGCGTGTGTGTACATACGTGTGTACTTACATTTGAATTCACTTAGGTCTAAATGAATATCACGAAAACTCGAACTCTTGAACGAGTATGAGTTCCCTGACGGATGACTTCCTTTTTATACATATGTACCCTCTTTCCAGTTGCACCTCATCGAAAATAGAAATTAAACCTTACCGCCGATATCGATAAGAAAGTTTTTAATGAAACTCTTTTACTTGACGAACGACAATAATGCGTTTTGATATATCGTTTTGATTTGATACAAAATGAATTTAATGAAAATGTTAGGTTAGGGTTTTATTTTGTTTACTGTGAACATAATAAATAATGGTTGAATAAGCTTTGTTAGTTTAATTAAGAAAGCGCTGTTGAGTTTTGTTTACTATTTTATATGTTATTGTTTTCATTAGAGAATTGTTCGTTTGTTAATGGTAGAATTTGAAATGATCAAACAAAATACTAATTAGTCATGTTGGAAGACTTAAAGCTCACTGGATTAGTATTTATTTGTTTTTACATTGAAAATAATGAAATTTGAATTATATACTTCTGTTTTGTAAAAACTTGAACAACTATCCGATCTACATTATGAGTGAGGTTCAAAAAAATGTTTTTTGTTTGATTTCTTCCATTTAAAAAATGTGTAGGAAGAGGAAAGAAGGTTGCAATAATGTAAAAGTTGTTCTTGCCCTTTAGTCAACTTTAGTAAAACTTAGAATTGTAAAGAAATTAGGAAAAAAAATCAAAATGAATTTTTCGGAATTACCTTGCCAAAAATTTTCTTGACTGCGGTCAAAGAATTGAAGTTTCGGTGTTTTATGAAGTTTTCAACGATCAGGAGTCTATGACTAATCTTGTATTAAAGATTACCGTGGATTTTCTCATAATCTTTGGTTTAACGAAATGGACTAAAGGTCACAGAATAGATTCCCAAATGTGTCGATGGAATCAAACCACTGATCGAAAAACCTGAGAAAGACTCATTTTGTATCAATTTATGTACTAGCTTGAGATCTTGAGAGAGCACTTTGCACTTGATTGTACCTAAAGAATTTGTCTAGTCTGATTATTTTTTTGCTGAAACAAGTCAAACCTTCTTTGCTTACCCTAATATAACAAAATCTGAACAGTTCTCTCTCATTTGATGATTGGAAAAAAATGGCTTCATTCGGTTTTAGATCAAGCTTTTTCAATGAGCAACTGAAGATGAACAACACCTGGTTAAAATTTCTGGACTGACGAAAAGATGCTTAAGATACAAGATGTAGGTTTATTTGCTACTTGTGGCAATGGAGACATTTCTTTGATAATTAGGGCTAACACTTCAAACGGGGTTTCAGTATCTAAGAGAATCCGTCACCTTATCCAGTCCTTACACACTCCTGTGAAGCTAAACTCAACTTTGGCTAGCTCGGAACAATAACAGGATATATTCAAAAACAGTCCCTCTACTCAAATTCATTAATTTTGAGAACCAAGGTTTGACCTATGTTTATCTTCTTTTACCTGGTAAGAAGAAAAGGTGTAGAGTTCCTATTGAGCCACTGGGGGAATGATATAAAGAAGATCTATTGAAAGCAGATGAATAGTCTTCGAGTTCTACAAAATGGTTAAACCCACAAAAGGCCTATTTTGACCCTTTGACCTGTTCGTTCTTTGAACCAATTTTATAAAGAAAACTTACGACTATTACAACTTGATTACGTCCAAATCAATGACAGCACTTTAGGTGTTGACAAACAATGAAGTGAGTGATTGGTATTTTATTCAAAGATCAGTCTCTACGGCTTCCTTTTCTTCAAGAGAATAACCAAAGCCACGTTTAATTGATAAAGCTTTGCTAATTAAAACAGCATATTTGTGCAAATTAGTATCACAAAGCTTTTTAAGAACAGTTGAAACTAAAACAAAAAAAGGCAAGAAATTTAATTGAGAACGTGTTAGGTTTTACTTGAATTTTTTTTCTTGTTTTCCTTGCCCTCTTTTTCTTCTTCTTCTTCTTTATAGGTTAACGATTTCCAAACGCCAAGAAGAATATTTTAAGTAACAGTTCAAACAGCTAAAAAGTTAAGGCTAAAGATTCAAGATTTCTCTTTAATAAGTTGAGTTAACGAAGAACCATCAGAGTATGAATGTGAGTCGAACAATTTAAATTCCAAGAAAGAGAAGTCATATTCAGAACTTTGAATTTCATTGCACAAACAATGAGTTTCAAGTATTTCAAAGAATTCTACATCAATAACAAAATCTTGTAAATATCAAAATATCACCAGTTACGTTAGCAGACTCAAAGAGGAAACTAATGGCCTATGGAGTAAGACTTTAAATTGTAACTCGAAGTTGTAGCAACTAAAAATCAAAAGATGAAGCAAAACCAAAAATCGTACTTTTAGGTAGTAAGTTTAAGGGTTATTTAAAAAAAAAGGAAATTACTTTGTCACTTAATATTGTAATGCATGATAACATCTTATTGAAATGTCTTAATTATTGCAGTGTTCTAAACATAGAAACTTACCTGGTAGGCTTTTGAATGACACCTTGTGAACTAATTTCTTGATTTCTAAAGTGTGGGGTTTTATAAACATTGGTAGATTAGAATGATCTTCTGCTATAATGAAATGACTTCTTTAACTTGTACGGTTGAATAAACTAAAGGTAGCTGTGAAGCTATCGGGTGCAAAGACACTTTTATAGAGAATACCTCATTGCATAGCAAACATTTTAGCTGTGAGCCAATCTTAAAGCTTTTCATTAGTGTAGCTTCTTCAGTAGAGATATTGAACGGTGTGAGGGAAAAAGAGTACAGTTTCTATTAGGTTACTAGTGTTGGCCTAATTTTGAGGCATCAAATTAACCCATCGTAATCTAGTGATGCGTTTAGAGGAAGATAAGAGTTATACTACTTCTGCGAGGTTAGTTCAATGATCTTCCCTGTGGTAAAGGTAGGTTTCCAAGAACTTCTCATTAATCTGTGATTTTTACCCTTTGTAAGAACAAGTATGGAAATCAATCTTTTCTTTTCGATTCCAAAAATAAACAGCCTGTTAAGGGATGGACCACTCTTAATTTTTTATCCACGGGCTCTAGACCGCCAAGTGTTTTATGAGGTTTCTTGCTTCTGAAAACTAGAAATCTACAGCACCATACCGTTTTAGTATACTGTAGTAGGCTGACTGTCTGAATATCTGCAACCAATTTTTAAAATTTAGATAATGCAACTCAAAAGTTTAGAAAAAGTTCTAGCAGTACCTTAACAGATATTACTGGTGGTCGCTTTCTACTCAGAAGGCAATTTCAAATATTCTAGTTGCCTCTCTTTCAGGTAAGTCTTCTAAATGTAAGTGTCTTTAAACATAAGAGATGCGATTTACACCTCTTGATGCAAAAGATGACTTTTTGCTTTTCCGTAATATCTTTGGCTGTCCAATCCGTCTAGGAAATGGTTTGGTAGAGAAACCTGGTTTAGCTGCTAATCAATTGGTTATTTACAGTAGGATGGTTATGTTAATTAGACAATTCAGATTTAGGCGCTGTAAAATTACCAGTTGCAAAGACACTTTAATAGAGGGTATCTTATTATATGGTAAGCATCTGAGCCGTATTTGATTTTAAAGCTGTGTCTGTGATGTTTGAGGTTTATCAAAGCTAATGTCTTATTGATTTGAAAACCTGTTATGGTTGACACCGAGACAAATAAAATGCAAACAGAAAAAGTCGGAAGGATTGTACAAAAATGAGTGTAAAACCAAAACGGACTGGGTTGGATTCAAGAGCCAAAACATCAAATTTAGTTGGATTTTTAGACAATTATTGTAAATATGAGTTCCTGTATAAATTCCTAATGCTCTAATTTATATATTCATCAGCAAAATTGAGTTTTGGACTCTTTTGGCCTTTACAAAGTCACTACACTGCATAGATTACCGTTAAAAAAGTTCCATGCTAGTGATACCTTTCAAAAAAAGCTTTTGTTGTTGTTGAGATCAATGTATATGCTATTTCATTTTAATGTGAAAATTTATTTAAATATTTAACAACCACGTGATTTACTTGAGATGGGGGTACTAAAGACTACAGCAGTTACAAATGTTAATAATATTTATAATTAACCACTGGGCTATACCTTACAATTTTCACTTGAATAATAGCCTCTAAGTTACTAACTAATATGCTGTGACATACATATTCAACATAAAAACAACATAAGTAATAATCTTAAAATTATAATTGTCTGATTTAACAACATTAATGCATGCATGAAAAAGTAAAATTCTTTTAGCTTTTGCGGCCATCGTCTTGTGAGGAACTGTTTATATTTAGAAGAAAGTTTTTACACAATAAGTGTTTGATACAAACATTATTTACAACAAAAAGTTTTATTTATCGTAGACAATGTTCTAATTAAATAATAATGTCTAGGAAATTTAGAAAATAGATATCTCCCGCAGTAACAATAACAAGAATTACAAAACCCACTGAAGTGGTTAGTTAACTCTCCTCACGAAAATCATTACGAAAAATACGTTACTATTGTTATTGCAAACTTTAAATATTTTAAATAAATTTACTAAACATGTAATGACGGTCAATCCTTAATAATAATGATAGTCTAAGAACTGTTCTGTTGTTTATAACCGTAGAGTCATTATTATCTTTACTAAACAGCAGCAAAATCTTTAATTAGAAATCACCCAGAAATCTCAAAGAAAGTGAAATCATAAATATGAATATCTAAATATCCGTTAATCATAAATCCATCTTGTACCTTCCTACATTTCAATCCGCTGTGATACATTTAACAAAATTAAGTAAAGTAATGCTAAAAAAACATTTTAACACGCCCACAAACTAAATTTATATTTACACCTTTATAGAAAGGTGCCTACTAATTCAAATAAAATGCGGAGATATCAAAGGCAATACCATTTACTTAAGACTAAAAAAATAAAACAAAAAAATTGGTGTGGTACTCATCCATATTACATGTGTAAATGTTATCGTCGGCGTCGCCTTAACATAAATTGATTTTGAATGTCTATATCGGAAAGCGTAGCAAATTGCCAAAATTAATTTTAGAAATAAATCTAAATCTTTCATTGGATGTACACGTTTAAATTAAAGGAAGTTCAATCTGTATTAAGTGCATAGCTATGGTACGCAATTAATTATTTATATGCTACCTTTCGCTAATAAGTTAACTGATATATACCCAATAGTCAATATTAATTAGTAGGTGGACGATATTTAGAACACGAATGTAAAGTTTTGGTAATAAAAATTCGATGGGCCTTTACCCGTATATCGTCCTGGTTAATAAGGAAGGCAGTCAGATTTTACGTTGGAATATTGATTCAATCATTTATGCCTTTTCAGTTTTTTGCACCT
>VTPC01001026.1:21171-73987 GCA_011009095.1 Ignelater luminosus
AAAAATATCAGTTTTATAGTAATTACTTTAGGGTTTAAAACTAACATTCCTGGGTTACTTCTATTGCTGATAATTCACATTTGAGGACGCAACATGTCCAAAATATGTTTTTGAGATAAACTATCTCCAAAGAGAACTGAAAATAGACGTAATTTGATAGTTTCTATAAATTATGCCTATCAGACTGATTATAAAGAAAGTTTCACAAATCTTTTCTGTACTGTTTTAAGAATTTTGAAGTTATGCCGTGAATTTCTATTTTGGAAACAAAATACGAACATGTTGCGTTTTGAAAGTCAATAGCAAAACAAAGTTTACCCACACAGCAGCAATCACTTTCGTGTTCGTCAGGAGGTGCATTCGTATCCTTATTGAAATCCCGCAAGACATCGAGGTACCAAGCAAGATCATTGTCTTTTATCCATTTCTTTCCAAATGCAACTGTCCGTCAGTAGATTATTGACTGATCTGCCTTTATCTGCTTTTGTTACATGAGGTGTTGTAATCTCTTTTAGAGTGAAAGATTCAAGCGTTTTCACTGGCTTAAGGAGCCTCTTAAAGGCTTTAAGAAGCATCGCGGTTTCGATAAAACATTTCAGAGTTGATTACCATTCTTTTCTTTTTGTTATCATTTAATTTCTTAATGAAAATCTTTTTTTGTTCACTTATGCCTTTACATTTCTGCAATACATTTAAGAGACCTGTTAGATCGTAAATGCACCAGTCTTCTCCTAATACTTTAATATCTCCAAACTGTTTATAAATGTTATGATAGGGGAGAGTGGGGCACGTCCGGCTTCATAATTGTTTCTATGCAAAAACAATCTATAAAATATTTTAGATTATTTTATTATTAAAAATGAATTATTTGTACCTTTATGTTGTTATTGCACATGGCTAATTTCTTGAAAATATATTGCTAAAGATTTTACTGGTTAATAACAAAACCTTTACATGTTGGCTGATCGTACCCCATGTAGGAGCACGATAGGCCAGGTCAAGGGGTAGTTTCGGCCGTGGGTATTGTCATCTTTTCCTCTTCTGTTTCCTCTAGTCTTCTTTTTTCTCCTACTTTCGCCACCTCATAATTATTTTCCTGATTTACTTGCGCATCCGCCGGCTTTGCTGTTGATTGCTTATGGTACACCAAAGTAGCATCAAAGTCTTCGTCGTTAAAAGCTAAAAAATTAAGTGGCCATATTCCTGGTTTTTCAAATGAACTAGTTATGTTATGAGGTGAAAATGCTTCTAAAAATGGTTTTTTTGTGAGTCTAGGTGCATGTTTTACTGTGATAGTTCTTCCAGGATTACTCGACATCCAATCGTTTAAAGAGACAGCACATCTACCCTTAAAGGGACCAAAAACTTCAACATCAAGGGGCTGGAGTTTGTGGGATGTATGCGGTGGGAAAGAAAGGAGAACAATTCCATTTTCTCTTGCAAAAAGTATAGCTGCCAAGGTTGTGTGCGACTCATGATTATCTACGAGTAGCAAAATTTCGTTTTCACTATTGCATCTCGTGTGTTTTACAATATGCTCCAGTTCTCCTTTCTCAACCGAAGCTACAAGACCGATTAGTTTTTTTCCTTTCGGAGCTACGACTTTTGGTGGGCTTCAGACAGTTGTTATTCCCGTTTCATTTAAGCTGAAGATTCGATCAGGGGTAAATTCGTATTTTTCCAAGACGCTTTTGTAGTTGCCAAAAAATTCATCTACTCTGGCTTTGATAAAACCAAGTTCTCTTGCAAGACTTGTGCTTTCTGGTTTTCTTAATGATAAGGTGGAATTTCTCTTTATAAACCCATGTAGCCAGTCAACGCCTACTTTTTTTTTGTAAATTCTAACGTTTTGGATCTTGCAATCTGGCATAATTTTTGCATAGTCATAAGCCAAAATCCTTATCTGCTCATATGTCATACCATAATTCATGTTTAAACATTTCTCTATATATTTTACCAGCATATCTTCTTGCAACGAAGAAAACACTTTTCTTGTGGCGTATTTACTACCTAAAAGAAAAACACACATTTAGTGTCTATGTAAATAATAAATATTTAACACCAAATGACCTTTTTCTTCCTGTTTACTGTCATATCCATCATCATCAAAATGTTGCAAATAGTGTTCAACTGTCGTAATTCTTAAAAGTTTTTTTATTGGCGATTGCAAGGTTTGCCTTTATATGCCATAAACTCGAGTAGCTTCTCTTTGAGACATGCTTTTAGATAAAACTTGTTGCAAGGAGTGACGCATGGTATCTTCACCGATTTGAGGATAATAAGTTTGGGAAGTGAGGGCGTAGCCCGAAGTACCCAATATTGCCCGAAACTGGTTGCACTAACGCCCGAGATGCCTACAATGTTTTTGCACAATCGAGTTTCTAAGTTAAATTGCAAAATTTAAGCAAATTGATTAATTTTTCAAATTAAAAAAACGCAGTGGTTGTTTTTATTACTACTGTCGCCAAGATTGATCACGAAATAAATTTCTTTCTTACTTGCCACCCGCGGGCGGTAAAATTAACTTCCAGCCCTCAATACAAGGCTCGTAAGTTAGCAAAAACGCTCGATTGTGCAAAAAAGTTAATAATAACCTATTTCCCGACTTATTAAAAGTTGATAAATGGACCTATTACTAACTGATTGTAAATAAAATAAATAAATCATGTTTTCTATCGTCCTTATATTATACAACTTTTAACCAGTATACGGGGCACCATCAGCTGCCTGCCAAATGTACTCCACCAGCTGTGGCTGTAAGTGCCCCGACCGGCTTTTTACGCTTAAAATATTTTTCACAGAAAAATGGCGTAAAATGTAGGTTATCTCAATATAAATACTAAAACTACACATATCTAAGTTACTTTAGTCTAAATTTGAGAAAGATATAAGGACCACAAGTAACTAATATACTGCAATTAGATATATTCAAGAAACTTACCTTTTTTTGACAAAAACCTTATTAAATCACAAAATTCACAGGAACGAAACCAAACACATTCAAAAATAACGGCAAAATGCGGAAGTGCTACTACCAACTTTTTACACTGAAATGGGCACGAAAACTTTGAAATTTCAATTTTTATAGGCGATGGCTGTTTGAGCCCCGAGGCCGAACGTGCCCCATTCTCCCCTAGTCTTCTGGTAAAATGATTTTTTCATGGCAACGTAGTTTCTTCTCAACTCTGCCAAATATCCTGTAAACTGGCAGGTATGAATGCCCTCTTTCAGGGAAATTTATTTCTATTTCTTCGGCTTTTTGTGCTCACTCTTTATGCAACCAAACACATTAAAAGATGCACGATGTGGAAGTTTTTGTTCTGCCTCACACATCCATCTGAAAAAAGATGTAATCTACGAATACCACTTAAATCGGATTCTCTTAGGTGCTTTTTTCTTCCGTCCATATTTAGATTGTGGAATTTTTTGCATTGACATCCACGATACAAAATGCATACAAAGTAATTTGATGCAAATAATAAGTTTCTTGATAAAGTAATTTTGGAAGATTTTGCACTTGTTGCAAATCAAAACAAAATTTTATAATTTTCCCTTCATTTTCTGTCATAATTATACTAAACTTGATTTATCTTCTTCCTTCGACTTCCCAATCTGATATTTCAATTTTTCACAGTAGATACACACGTTTGTTACAGTCAAACCAAATCTCAAATTAAAATTTCTGGAGAACACCTTGTGAAAAAAACTACTTGCAAATCATCCATCACGCTACCATTGAGTATCTTGTACATTTTAAAAATATTTAAGGTTGATGGAAGATATAACCTTTTAGACTTAGCTCTGCTGTAGTGGCTGTCACTGGCTTTGAACTTTCCAATGAATTCCGTTACACTTTCCAGTTTGTCATGTTGTATTAAGTGATCGTCTGTTTCCACCTCGCCTATTTTTATCTCTTTTCATTTTCTGTGCTTCTTGTCGAAATTTCAAAAAGATTCAAGAAGAATTTTATGCAAACTGAATATCAAAACTTTTCCTTTGCAAATAGTACAACTTTATTTGAAATGTATGTAGTTTGTGAGACTTCTCATGCTCCCTTTCCCTATGTCTTTTTGGATTATTTGTATCATATTTACGTTGCAAAGCAATCTGATTATTTCGTACATTATTTTTATAAAATCACTTCTAACGTTTCCAAATTGATGTATTTGCCGGGGCCGTAGCTAGGGCTAGGCAGAGTAGGCACACGTCTAAAGGCGCAAGAGGCAAGGGGCACCGTAAGAGCGCTAGGGAGAATGTAATTTCTTCGTACTGAAAGAAGCGCAACTAAATAAAGGACAATTATAAAAACAATTCGTCAGTTTAAAACTACCTGTTCTGTGCAATTTTTGTGCATTTTTAGATAACAAATGAGCAGTAGCAGTACGAATTGGATTTTTATTAAATTTATGACTGATATAAGAACAATAAGTTTTAATAGTCAACAAATGTTTAGAATTCTCGAATTTAAGAAAAGTATTTAAATGGGGTTTAAGGGATAGGTTGGAAAAGAGATAAAGACTTTCTCGGACTTTTAGTAACAAACAATAGAAAGTTTTCTAAAACATTTTCTACAGAATTTTACCAAATGGAGATAATGTTTACAAGAATGGGATATTTTACTGTGTAGAACGTATTGTTTGGACTAGGTAGTACCCAATTCTCTATGCCGGAAACAGAATTCGCCAAATCCAGAATAGAATCGCACGAGAATTTGGGTTCTCATAAAAAATACGTTATCGACTTAAAAACTCTTCAAGTGAATATCAACCAAAGTCACTTGGTTACTGAATAAATCCAAAAATGACTATTTCCGAAACTGAAAAGTGGAAACATATTTTAAAATTCATTTTGGATACAATTTCATTTTGTATTAAAAACAATCAGGCGTTGCGAGGATCCGTTGAAAGAATTGGACACCCAAATTCTAGAAAATGTTTACAAACAATAGAGCTGATAATGCCATTATAACCCAAACATTAAGCATCAGCAAAAGTCGCCAAAATACTTCACATTACAAATTCAAAACGAACTTATTGCAATAGTTGGAATTGCTGTCAAAAACCGAATTGCACCCGAATAAAACGTGCCAAATATTTCACTGTCATGTAGAAAGGAATAAAGATGCGTGTATGATTGAAAAGAGATTTTTGAGATTTTTAAAAGAATAGGTGAAAACTGGTTATGCTTTGGCTAATATCCTCAAAAAAGCAGTTTTGGGTCTTGATATCCAAAATATCAGAGACCAGCCTACGATAATGGCGCCAATATGGCTGGCAAAGATCAAGGTGTTCAATCTAGAATATTATTATATCGTCCCATGTTCAGCACACAATTTTAATTTAGTGTCGTTACATAGTGCCTCAGTTAACTCTGACATAATCACCTTTTGTGGAATAATTCAAAACTTTTTTAATTTCTTTGTGCACTCTACAATCAGATGGGATAAGCTTAAATGTAGTTAAAATTAACATTGATTAGGTGACATGAGGTGGTCATCGAAAACATTAGCTCCAAGAGCAGCCATCGTTCAATTCAAAGACCTTCTAGCACACACTGTAAGAAATGACCGATCCAACCATTTACTCCGTGGACACTGTTAGTGAGGCGAAAAATTTTCAAAGAAACCTCAGGCAATACGAATTTGTGATTCTTTTGATTTTGGGTATTCTGTTTTGAAAAGAAATAATAAAGTAAATCTTTTGCCACAAAAGAAGAATCTGACAGTTAAAATGTAGCGACTATTAAAAGATTACTAGAAGAAATTAAGAATTGCAGAAACGATTGTTTTGCTAGAACAGAGAGCTGCTAAGAATATATCCCAGAATTGTGACATTCCCATAGAACTCAAAAAAGTGCGCAAAAGAAAAATCAAAAGAATGCCTGGAGAGCTTGCAATTGACTCTAACTTGACTCCAGATGTCAAACAAAGACAAATAATACTCCAAGTTGTGGATTCCATAATTTCCAATTATGTGATCGTTACGAAAGGTTAAATGAACTCAGCTGATTTTAAGTTTTTAAATGATGCGTCGTGTTTAAAGATGAGCTTCAGTGACATAGAGAAGTGTATTAAGGGTTTGTGCACAAAATATCCGAGGGGGTTAAATCCCGTAGAGTTTCTGCAAGAAGCTGAAAATTTCAGATTCCAGGCCCAGCAGCTTTTCAAATTTCAAAGCCAATCTTCCATTAAAATATTTCAAGATTTGAATAAATTTGATTTACTTGTTGAGTATTCCAATTTTTCTACAACAATACAAATATTTTTAACTATACTTGCAGCGAGTGCTTCATGTGAAAAATTGTTTTCCAAATGAAAACTAATTAAGAACTTTTTAAAATCGACTGTGTTTTAAGAAAGACTCTCATACAGCCCTAATCTCTATAAAGAGGTCTATCACAGATTCTGTATTATTTGAAACATATATTTCAGAATTTGCAGTACAGAAAACAAGAAAAGTTTGTATATGAAATGGTTATTTTAATTAATAATTTAAATTTTCAAACGGATGTGCAAGTTGTTGAGTTTCTATAGGTAGAATAATTTTTGTGTTCCTGTGTTTACTATTAGTATAGAGGTGGATATTAGAATTGTGTTTTGTTTTTTCTGCTTTTTTTATTGTTCTGATTCTACATGTATTTCCAGTTGTTTGTTATTTAGATATGTAGTTAATTAATTAACTAATAGTAATAATTAATTATAAAAAATGCGATTAAAAATGACAAATTAATTTTTAAATGAAACGTCATACAGTAAATTAGTTTCTTCTACTAACACATGGGCTGAAAAGTCCCAGGCCTAACAAATAGATGGCGCTAGTTCTATTGCATTCACCGCTTTTTCAGTTAGTACTAACCTTCAAAAGACAGCTGTTAAAATTTCATGATGTTCTATTCATTATTTTGTGAGTTATTGTGCTAAGAGTGACGCTACTTTTGTTATTTTCAAAACAATGGATCAAAAACAATTTCGTGTTTTAATTTTACACTGTTTCTTGATGGGAAAAAATACCGTTCAAGCGAAGCAATGGCTTGAAAAGTGTTATGGGGACTCCGCTCCATCAGAAACAACAATAAAACGTTGGTTTGCGGACTTCAAACGTGATCGTAGAGACACCGATGATGCAGAACGCAGTGGACGTCCAAATGAGGCGGTAACACCAGAAAACATCAAAAAAATCCACAAAATCGTTTTGAATGATCGAAAAGTGAAGTTGCGTGAGTTAGCTGACATTGTAAAGATATCAAAAGAACGTGTTGGCTTTATATTGCATGAGCATTTGACTATGAGAAAGCTCTGCTCAAAGTGGGTGCCGCGTTTGCTCACTGTTCACCAAAAACAAGAACGTGTTGATGTTTCTGAGCAGTGTTTGGCCATGCTTAAACGTAACAAACCGGAATTTTTGCGTCGATATGTGACAATGGATGAAACATGGATCTATCACTTCACTCCGGAATCAAAACGATCGTCATCTGAGTGGACAGCAACTGGTGAACCTCGTCCAAAGCGACCGAAAGCACAACAATCGGCTGGAAAGGTTATGGCCTCGGTATTTTGGGATGTGCGTGGTGTAATATTCATCGACTATCTTGAGAAGGGAAATACCATCAACAGTGAATATTATATAGCGTTATTGGAGCGTTTGAAGGCCGAAATTGCAAAGAAACGACCGCATATGGCAAAGAAAAAAATTTTGTTTCATCAAGACAACGCACCGTGTCACAAGTCAATCAAAACAATGGCAAAACTACATGAATTGAACTTCGAATTGCTCCCACATCCACCGTATTCGCCAGATTTGGCTCCCAGCGACTACTGGCTGTTCGCAGACCTAAAAAAATGCTTGCCGGTAAGAAATTTCGCTCGAATGAAGAGGTTATCGCCGAAACTGAGTCCTATTTTGAGGCAAAAAATAAATCGTTCTACAAAAGTGGTATTGAAATGTTAGAGCGGCGCTGGAATGATTGCGTTGTTCTTGATGGAAATTACGTTGATGAATAAAGCTAATTTTGAATTTTCTTTGTTAGGCCTGGGACTTTTCAGCCCATGTGCTATTAGTGCACTGGAAAGGGGGGAGGCAAAAGTAAGATTTTGTCTAGCTACGGCCCTGGTATTTGCATTTTAGTTTATTTGTGATTACAAGGTTTTTTTCCAGTTTGCAGGTTCAATATCTCTCACAATTTATCTGCAATAATCTTTGGGTGTTGGATTACGCACATAACCTAACAGAAGTTTAATCAACTTACCTTTTTCTCTTATCTTCAGATTTTGTCTACTCTTTAATTTTTAGCTTTCTTTTAAAAGTGACAGACACAACCTCACTACAATAATAACTAAATGATGAATAGACTTGTGCCACTTTAAAATATAATTTTGTGGACTTGTTGCGTTTTGTTAGTGGATATTCGTATTCTATGGCTCATTTACATAGGGTATATTGCGATTGCAACAAAACTTGATTTTGAATTTAATTTGACTCACATCAATACATACAACGCTATCTAATGCACAATTTGCGACCAAAACGGACTTGTTGCGTTCTGAGAATAAGCTCGTCATTTGTATGTTTCACTACCAAAAGTTGTTCTTTTTTGGTTTGCCTGAGATTAACCGTTCATCTTGCATTTTTTCTTTTATCATTTCTGCTGTTAGTGTTGTTAGTTGTTAAATCACTGTTAATATCGATAAGCTGGTTAATCTGTATTTGTTGTTGTCTGCTTTCTAATACTTCAAAATATAAGGTTTTTTAGTTGAATCTGTTAAGAATTTCTTTTTTACTTAACCTGTCTTGATTGCTGTATCTTTGTGATATGTTGAAAGTTTATCTTGAATAATTTTTAATTACATGTTTTGTTAAGAAACTAGTAATATTATCATCTTTTTCGTTTTCATCCATGTAACACATTCAATACTTCCCCATTTTTGGCGTCAGATATCGCCTTTTGTGACGATCGCGAATAGTAATTTCCGTTGAAAGCCATTTTCTCAATGGCGTATTTAATGAAATAATTTTTAATTCATCATTGTCATTCACACAACTACAGGTGGATTACCATCCTCTGAATCCGGAAGAAGCCTGCAGTCACGTTTAATCGTGAATGTGAAGGTGAAACATCGTTTTTCTAAATTTTTTTGGGTTTATTATAAAAAAGATAGATCAAAAGAAAATCATGACCATCTTAATTTTAGATGTAATTTAGAAAAAAAATGTAATAAACAGTATGAGCTTATTGATTCCTATTTGAAATCGTATATTAAATGCGCCCTTTTTGCTAAAAAGGTTTGTTGAATTCTTTTAATTATGTATTTGTAAATTGCTATCCTGCAGCTTTCAGAATGCACCTCGTACATCTCATTTAAGTTCGAAATAAATTAATAACGCATCCTTCTAACTAAAACATCGAAAACATTTTAGTTATTTTTAATTTACTTTTTATTGATATTTAGGATGAATTAGTATTAATTTCTGGTCCACCTTGCATAATTTAAATTTAGATATTATTTCCTTGATTCATAAAATAACAAAAATTCTTGAGAACTTGAATCTCCTTTATGGGCATTGGATACATGGATACTAAAGAAGAAGAATGTAAGCTTTAACCATATTATAACAGACATTTCTCTTCTAATTATATCACTTCTTTTATAAACTTGTTAATCTTTAGAAAACTAATTAGGATTTAATTTACAAAATACTAGTTAACATTAATCACGGGAATATTTGTGTTATTAATAATTTTGTTTTTATAAAAATAACTGTGACATTTTGTAGGATACTTCCTAAGGATACTTTTAACCTTGACCGGTCTTATTTTTATTTTGCTCTGAGAAGAAAACGAAACTAAAGAAGTTTTCATAATCTCTTGTTTTATTTTATCTTAAATAAAAAGCAATAAACAACCTTTGTACAAAATAAAATATTACACTCAATTACAACCCGTTAAAGGAAAATAATAAGGAAGCAGTCCATATATTTTTAAAATATATAACATTTCTAGTATCTTTCTAATTCCTTTGTTTACAATTTGTCTTGTTCAGGATGAGCTTGGTTCCATGCTAATCCTCTTAAGATAGCTTCTGGAATTGGTGGAGGTACGGGAATTGAATTTCCTTGCGGTTGGAAACCGTTTTCATCGGCAACATATTGAATGGCTACATCTACTCCTTCAGGAGTTTTGAAATGATAAGCTCCATGAGCGGCTAAGATTTCTGGGCTTTTTGGAGCACCCTGTTCTTCGGCGGCAATTCCATTTCCGGTTTCATAACTATTAAGAAAAATAGTTGATTAAGTATGGATTATGATGATTAATTGCTTTTTAATTTACCTCCATTGATAGGATCCGTCGGGGTTTACTCCTTCATTTGAATATTTAACAATTGGAATTTCATCAGCATAAGCTGTGATTGCTAATAATAAAACGGTGAAGATTATCTGGAATAAAACGAGAAATGTTAATAGTAATAACAATATAATAATAGTTGTGTATTCGTTTAAGTAGGACGTGCAAAGAAAGTAATGTCAAGTTAACATTTATGGCTTTTATGGGTGCAGTGCAGAGGTTATTCAAATCAACAAATCATGATTTAATATGGCAGGTTTTCATCTCATTAGACAGTGGTGTGTAAATATGTTCAAACCAGTCGAAATGTTTCCAATATAATTTTTATAATAAAACTTTGGTAGTACATTTACTCATTGACTTCTAAATGTTAAATTAATAAGTTTTGTAAATATATATTTTTTCCAAATATAATTAATAATTATGAAGGACGATGTGTTGCCTATATACATACAATTTTTCAAAAGTTTGCTTTTTAGTTGGTTCAAAAGCATTAAAATATCAAAGTAAAAAAATAATGAGAGGTAAAACAGAATAGTACCAACGTGCCCTTTACCACTAATGAATAATGTGCAAGTAATTCAATTACATAATCACGTTTTTGCACGAGCTTTTGCATACTATAGTGATGATCATGATAACTTACCGTTTTCATGGTGAATTATCTTCTTGAAACCACGACACGAACTAGTCTTACAAAGGAAAATTTTAATATTTATACTAATCAGACAACTCATCCCTACCTAATATGATAATGACATTTATTGATGCATTTGTGAATAATCTTTATTACATATGTCCTTATGAACTTTTAGTATTATGATGAAATTTGAATTCTAAAAGCTAAAGAAGCAACGTGCGTCCAGAGTAGGAATTTCTTTATTCAAGGTTTCTTGGCACTTCATTATCAGGTATGATTTTTATTTAAAAAAAACAGTAGTTACTCGAAAGTAATCTAAAAATATTTTACACGTTTTGCAAAAATCTTCCATAAATTAAATACACTCCTTTGCTGTTAAAAGGTTCCTTATGAATATTTTTGCAGTTTCTAGTGTTGCTTTTCTGCATGTTTGTTTATTTTTCTTTTTTAACTATTTATATCAGAATTAAATATAAAATTTTTTTACGATTTAATTAGTTTGGGAGTAACTTAAGAATTTCAAATAAACAACATTAGGTTCTAAATTTTTGAGAAAAGGTGCACTATTGGGTGTGGACAGCCAATTATACTATTTACTAAATGATAATATGAATAAAAAACAGAATTAATGTTTATAAATGGTTTTCATTCACTATATGATCACTCTATCAGAAACATTTGCGGTTTAATAAATTACTTCCTTTTCGTAATAATACGTTGTTTTTTGTATTTACTAATTGCTTCGTAAATAGAGTTAAAATTGCTGGTTTGAAATTTCACGTATTTGATATTAAAGCATAAAATTTGTTAATAGTCTCTTTTTTGTTAGCTTTACTTTTTATATCTTTGTATTTAATTTTTTGCAATGAGAATTAAGATTAAAGCTCCATTATTGTCTTTTTTATTTACATTTATAATAAGTGCAACAAAATTATTAAAAACTTATATTTCTAAATCCTCGGCATCATGTTATAGTAATTACTGGAAATAACGTCATCTAAACGATTTGGAATTTTAATGTTTTTATATTATATTATAAGCAGCATTATTAAGATTTAGAATAACGTAGAACCTGTGGTTGTGCTTGTTCAATTACAGCAAGATCACGTAGTCAGTTCGATAAGATACGAGGGCGGTTCAGTAAGTAACCGTGTTTGACGACAGAAGGCGTTCCTGAGGGAAGTTGGTGTTATCATCGTGTGCTGCCATCTATCAAACGACGGTATAACAAATTGCAGACTGATAGATAGGTTAGTTTGGATTTGACAGCCATTTGAGTAAGACGTGTTTCGTGATTTTAGCTAAGATGGAAAAAGAGCAATATCGTTCGGTAATTCGCTTTCTGTTTTTGGATGGGAAAAAATGCGAGGAGATAAAAGCAAAGTTGGATGCTGTTTATGGGGACACTTCGCCATCTATGACCACAGTTAGATATTGGTTCAACGAATTTAAACGTGGGCGAACATCCGTTTTTGATGAAGAGCGACCAGGACGCCCGGCAGACGTGGTTACCGAGGAAATCATTCAAAAAGTCCACGACATGATTCTCGCTGATCGACGAACGAAAGTGTGTAAAGTAGCAGAGGCCGTAGGTGTGTCGACCGGAACGGCAATTAATATTTTACATGATAAGTTGGCAATGAAAAAATTGTCGGCGCGATAGGTGCCGCGATTGCTAACGGTCAACAAGCGGATGCGGCTGTTAACTTCGAAGCAGTGTTTGGAGCAATTTAAGCAAAATCCGAAGGCGTTTTTGCGTGGAGTTGTCACCGTTGATGAAACCTGGATTCATCATTACACACCAGAAACTAAGCAACAATTAAAACAATGGATTTCTCCCGGTGAATCTGCTCCAAAGAAGGCGAAGATGGTTCCATCGGTCGGAAAGGTCATGGCGACGATTTTTTGGGATGCGAACGGCGTCATCCTCATGGATTTTTTAGAAAAAGGAAGAACGATCACTGGACAATACTACAGTGACAGCTTCGACAAAAAATTAAAGGAGACACGGCCGCATTTGGCGAAAAAGAAGGTGCTGTTTCACCACGATAACGCACCAGCACATTCATCCGGAGTTGTCGCCGCCAAACTGCATGAATTGCGTTATGAATTGCTGCCGCACCCCCCGTATTCACCCGATCTGGCTCCCTGCGACTTTTTCTTGTTTCCTAACATGAAGAAATGGCTCGCGGGAAAAAAATTTAGCTCAAACGAGGAAGTCATCGCCGAGATAGAGGCGTATTTTGGAGAGTTCGACAAATCCTATTTTTTGGAGGGGTTAAAAAAATGGCAGGAACGTTGGGAGAAGTGTATATTTCTAAAAGGAGACTATGTTAAAAAATAAAAAAAAAACTTGAAAAAAATTGTGTCTTCATTTCTAACACGGGTACTTATTGAACCGCCCTCGTATGTAGTATATTTAGATAAACAATTTACTTGGGGGCTATGCTATGCGCTAGATTAAAAAACGTCGCTTTAGTTAACGTAACTATAAGAAACATTTTTTAAAATTCAGTCAGAAAGATTTAAGTCTTCATTAACTTGTTGCTCTAAAAGGAATTTTACAGAGCCTTGTAGACTGCTTATTATGTTTTTTCAATTATCTAAAATGTTACTTCTCAAAGAAGAATGTCTTTTGAGACTGAACAACAACAAACATTAGTGTCTGTAAACGATATTTTTAAGTTAGTGCCTTTTAAGTTTAAACAAATAGGACAGACATCTAATAAATTTCAATAAAATCATCACTTACCTCTATCAACCGCCAGTTTCAAATTCCACGTAGTCTCGTCTAGAATACTAACATCCAAGACAAGGTTCATTTAATGCCAGCTTCAGTCATCTTATTAGCCACCGTGAAGCGCCTAATCTACGGTAGGTTGCCTCATTTGCACGGTCCGGTCGGCACAAGCCCTGTTTTAGGTAATCCGTGGCGCTACACTAAACGTACAAAACTTTGCAGTACTATACACAGACGTAAAGTTGCAAATCGTACTTAAGATTACAAATTCTAAGAAAAACGCTAGAAACTTACTCTAAACATTGGTAAATACCAAATAATCAATAGGTTATTAGTTTGGAATTGCGAATTGCATTATTTCATTTAAAACTCGGAGTTTTTAGATAATCCGTGACACTACGCTGATTGTATAAAAAGTACATCTAGAATTTACGGAATCATAAAGTTACAAATTAAATTTAGAGACTCGCAGGTATGGGTTTCTATAATGTCATTAAATGCTTAAACATTTTGTAAAATACCCTGAAGATTCTGAGAAAAACACCAAAAATCTACTCTAAACACTCGAAGACACTAAATAACCAACAGATTGTGATATTGCACTGTTTCTATGAAAAACGAGTCTGGAATTTACAAAATTATAAACTTGCAAATAGAATTTTAGGACTTACAAATGTAGATTTCTATAAGGATATAAAATGCCTAAAAGTTTTGAGAAGAACGCTAAAAATTTTGAGAAAAACGCTGGAAACCTACTCTAAAACACCTGCAAGCTCAAGAGATTATTAGTTCAAAATTACGAATTATCTCATGCCATTTGAGACGCCGAGAAATTTTTAGATAGGGTGTGTGCTAGGATCTTTGGCGCCTATGGCAGAATTTCTTAAGGTATAGTAAACAGCATGATGCGCTTAATGTCAATTTTTGTTGCCTTAGTTTCTACTGTGCAGCGTCTAGTCATCGTGGCACCAAAGGCAAGTTGCCTCGTTTGCACATCTTTGCGCCGGTTTTGATTCAGTTGGGCAGTGGTGCAAGTAGATAATTTTATATTATTTTTAATTTCTAGATACCTAAGATTCAACCAAAATTATCTTTCAGTTATTTTTTTTTGCAAAACTCATTATATCAGTAAACTGTAGGAAAATTTGTACTCCTTCCAGCGTGCTGTAGTTTAGAAAGAATCCAAGCTTTGAATGACTGCTGACCACAGAAAAACAGGGAAAAAGAGCAAGCAACAGAAAGATCAGACCATCGAAATAAATTCACTCTTATTATTACTTTTCGGCTTAGAAGAAATCTTTATAGAAACCACACATGCCTTTATTCAACAATGTCGTCAATGTCTTACAAGTAAATAATTGCGACTTAGCGGTGATTACTGCTAAGTACCTGATGACGGCAAAATGGAAAGTGATTGATACGTAAGGTAGCTTTATGAACATTTTATACCGCAAATATTAAATAGGAACACCTAGTGGTGTGATAGAAGCTGATGTAGGAAATGCCTATTTCTCGATGATGCAAACTCCAGTAGGCTGGTAAAATCAAAACGTTATGAAGGTATTTGTTGGCTAGATATTATATAATTTTTTGTGAATTAATAATGGTGGCAGTGCAAAACAATAAAAAATAGAAAATCACCAGGACTAGATACAATTAATAACAAGCTAATTAAATATGGAGGAAAACATCTTATAACTACTACAAAAAATGTTTGACGCAGGTTCAATCTCGAAGGAGTGGAAGCTGAGTATAACAATACCCGTATTTAAAAAGCGAGATAGAAACTGCGTCGAAAACTATCGTGATATTACTTTACTAAGCTCAGCGCTAAAACAAAGAAATAATACTACAAAAGATAGACGATCGCATACCTATTTACGAAGAGCAGCAAAGCTTGCAACAAAATCGATCAACAGTTGATTGTATATTCATATTATGCTAATTAGTCGAAGAATCTATAAAATTTAATATTCCATTGTATATATGTTTTGTAGATCTTAGTAAAGCCTTCGTTAGAGTAAAGTTGAGAGGTGTCATAACTATACTACAAGAAGCAAACGTTCTTCTAGGACTTCTACAGCTAATGAAAGAATTAAACACAGACTTAAAAATTAAGCTAAAAATAGATGAACAGAACCTCACAGAAGATACACCGGTGGCTACAGGAATAAAACAAGGAGATTCTTTAAGCCCAAGATTATTCAATATGATTATGGATAAAATAACCGACTCTGTTAAGTCACTGGCAGGATACAAAATCGGAGATCCCACGGCAGAGAGATACAATATGACCGTATCAAAGAACAAAACTGAGTGTATGACTATCTCATAGCAGCCATTGCGATGTAAGCTAGAACTGAGTGGAACTGTGATTGAATAAGTAATGCTAATAATCTTTAATTATTTGGGAGTCAACGTTAGCAGTGACCGAAATTCATTTCAGGAAGTAAAACAGCAGGTAACTAAGAAATGGAGAATATCAGGATATCTACAAAACATAGCCTGGAAAAATGCACATGTGTCAGTAGAAAGTAAGACGAAAATATATAAAACAATGGCACGGCCAATTATAACAGATGCAGCAGAAACAAGAGCAAATACAAACAGAACAAAGCAGATAACAACAACAGCAGAAATGAACACCCTTAAATCCATTGTTTAAAAAAAAAGGTTAGATAGAATTCGAAATCAAGACATTAAAGAGCAATGCAAAACAGAAGACCTCTATATAAGTTCATCAAAAAACGACAAAAATAATGAAATGAACATGTCAATAGGGCGGATGATAATCGATTAATCAAAATAGCAAGAGATTGAAAATCAAAGGAAAACGACGACAAGGAAGATTCCCCAGAGATGGAAAGAAAGTTGGATATCATTTTTGATAGGGACACCGTGAAAAGCCAATTCCTTGAAAAACAAGCCAAAGGCCTTCAATGAAAAAGAAGAAGAAGAATGGTGATGTAATGCATCTAGAAAAACCAATGGATTCGAATCCCATACGAGAACTAATTTTTCTGTATTACCACATTATTATTAATTTCCAAAAAATCTAATTAATATTTAGTGAACAATTGGGGTTAAAATTCTAAGTGGTTAATAAAATTATTGAAGTAGTTGTTGGTTACTACATTGGAATTTGTAGTATTGGCTGTTAACTTACTAACTGTGTGCCCTGGAGGATGTGTGGTAAGCGCAACCACCACGAGAACAGAAGAAACCTGCACGCGGCGGTAGTAGTTTAGATCATTTTCTGAACGTGGACGTACAATGGGCAGTACACAAGGGAAGGGATGCTACAGTCAAATACCTACAGATCTTGAAACTGAACCCAAACTGCAACAGTGCGGCAGGACCGCTGGAAGAAAAGAAACAGATACACAGAGGATTATCACAGTCAGCTACTTCGACTTCATTTTCCCGTACACTACCACTGCATTTAAAAAACGTTTATAAACTCTAGTAAGCACGTAAAATTTGAAATATCAAGAGGTATTGACCTGTTTGTTTTAAATGACACCTAATTTACAAAAACTGTAACTTGAAGTATTAATCATATTAAAGGAATTTTCAAGATATCTATAAACTTTTATTGCAGTTCTAATTTATTTACGTTAAACAGAAATTTCCCAATACATTCTGAAGACCAATGGCCACTAGTTGGCGATGGCTTTAACCTTTCTTTCTGATTACAGAAATAGACTTCAGTTAATACATAGTAAAATTCTTAGCGAAACCAATGCAGTTGCTAGACGGTGATTTGTTTGAACATGAGGAATGGCCTCACAAGCTTTTCTTGCAGATACAATGATTCTTCGACGGGAAAGACTTTTTGTCGAAAAAAAATACGATAGTGATCGTTATTGTCATATTGCTTTGGCAAGACGCAGCATCTCTGATTCCTTAAGTTCCTCAGGCATGCATTGAGCAGGAAACTTATTTTCATTTCTGAAAGCACAAAGCATAGACTTTTTATTTAATTTGAAAAAATTTTGGTCTCTGTGTGCGTTGGTAGTAGAAACAGGTCAAGAACAGTCATGGCGTTTATTGTTATTGCCACTGATAATCGAATTTTCCCGATATTGTCAGCTAATGAAAAAGAAACTAAAATCTCTCTTAAATTGCAACACTCCAGGATATAGGCAGAAAAACTTATAAAACGCAACATAAACGTGTTAAAAGCTGGAGAACCCTTAGGCAAATCAGCAAAACCCTATAATTAGACAGAGATTCGTGACCAGGTTCCCATCATTCCTGACATTATTAACAAAATACCTAAATTAAGATTGTCTAATTGTCTAAACATCTTACTATGTGAAAGTTTTATTTTATTTTAGGACTGAGCCTCTTTATATCCACTCAAGTTAAATAATTCTACACTTGTGCAGTCATATTCCTTCTATATTTTCTTAACAAACGCAAGATGTTCAATATTGTATCGTCTCTGTTTTTAACTAAGTAAAATGGGTATTTAGAAACATAGTGTAACTAGAAAAACGTTTATCTTAACGATTTATATGTTAATTAGAAACTAAATCTTTCTTGAGATCCAATTTCAAAAAATCGTATCTATCATCTTTTAATTTTTCTTTATTATTTGCCTTATTAAATTTTCAACTTCCCAAAGGTCACAAAATTGACAAGATCATAAAGATAGATAGACTAGAATTGTAGAAAGATAAAATAAACCAGAAAATTTACTTTTTCTTACCACTTCATGTAAATTTCAAACTTGTCACAATGACCTTCCCCCCCCCCACTTTGTCCATTTGCTTTGGTATCTTTCCATTGTTATAAAATAGATCAAAAGGTTCTCAACTGTTCCCTTACTACTACATTTCTTAATATCATGATTTCTCTTGTTTTTGGAAACTTCATTGACTTCATTGCATTTATTTATATTGTTTGTTGTGCAGTTTAAATTTCTTTGTTAATATTCAAACCTTATGGAACTTTAAAGGTCTGGGTATGTAAATATTGTCATTTTATTCTCGTAAAAATTCTAATTTTTAATAAACCTGTTCATAAATGAGCAAAGATTCACCAAAATTCTGACTCTCTTAAAATGCAGTTATCAACTATTTATAATAATATTATTGTTAAAGCTACAAAATAATTAGAAAATAAGCTAGTTATTTACATCCCAGGAAATTATGTAAACTGCTTCATAGTAAAATAATTACGTGATCTCCTCACTGAAATAGTTCTGCTTTATCATCTCGTATGTAAAGAGGCGCTAAGGAAATGTTGTTTTAATAATAAATTATAAATGTCAATGCCATATAAAATTTTACAAATACAAGTCTAGAAGTTTTGCTGTGAATTAAATGTCACATAGTTTTAGTTTTAAAAACTAAATTCATTAAAAATCTTCTTATTTTATGTATTGATTATTATTACGATCAAATAATAAAGATATTACAAATAGGTCCTACAAATTTAAAGCTATTAATTACAATTACCGTTAATGTGCTTTATTCATTTGCATATAAATTATCTTTGCTTCAAATTTATTTTAATTACTAAACTTTAATATTCTTTTTTCTTTTAATTATAGGTTAGGCTAGGTAATAACATAATGATTAATTAATATTATTCACACTAGTAAACGTCTTTTTGTAAATATTTCGGAAATGGCAATTTCTTCACAATTAGGTGCTTTTGTTGCTACGTAAGTTACATAAATGATATTCTTGAAGTCCAAGGTTCATAATTAGAGAGTTATGCAAAACCTTAATTAGTTTGTTGGCCTCATAAAGAAAAATCTTTAAGAAAATAGTGTACGACTGTTGCATATACCACCTTTTAATAAGTCATCTATTCTAGTTCCCAATAATAAGTAAAAACAAAAGAAATCATTAATTTCAATTAAAGTTTATGAAATTAAGTTTTATTTTTAATATTTATTGCCCGTGAATTTTTATTAGGGATGACATTGGTGGGTTATTCCATAAGATCGACAAGAATCAAGCAAATGGCTAGCTTATGATTTTTTGATTTTTATAGTTTGTTTGTGTATGGCTTCAGAATCATACGAGGGTAGTCTGAAAAGTTCGACCTCAACGTGAAGATGGCAGCACTCGTAAATAAAAGCTACTGAATTTCGTTGTTCATCTGTTGACAGTTACTCACCAAAGTTTCAGCCATTTTGGACGCGCAGTTTTATGTAACAGTCGTTTGAGTGAGTTGATGTGAGTTTTTTTGTGAAAATGGACAAAATCGAGTATCGAGCTGTCATTAAATATTTGTTTTTGAAAGGCAATACGCCTTCGCAAATAAAAGATGAGTTGAATTCTGTGTATGGGGACTCTGCACCATCATTTACCACAGTGGAATTTTTGGGCTGCTGAATTTAAACGTGGCCGTAAGAGCTTGGGAGACGATGAACGTTCGGGACGTCCAAAAACTGCAACTACCGACGAAAACATCGCCAAAGTTCACCAAATGGTGCTAGACGACCGCCGAATTAAAGTGAGAGGGATAGCAGAGGTTATTAACATGTCAAAAGAACGTGTTTGTCACATATTAAATCAACATTTAGGCATGAGAAAGCTGTCCGCGCGTTGGGTGCCGCGTTTGCTCACGTTAGACCAAAAACGTGTTCGAATGAATATTTCCAACGCTCTTTTGGCGCAGTTTAGGCGAAATAAATCCGAGTTTTGGCGCTGATTAATTACTGTAGATGAAACTTGGATACACCATTATACGCCCGAAACAAAAATACAGTCCAAACAGTGGACTGCAAAGGAGAAACCGGCTCCAAAAAAAGGAAAAACTATTACAGGAGCATACTATGCATCATTACTTGACAAGCTGAAGGCAGAACGTGCGAAAAAAGGGCCACATTTGCAGAAAAAGAAAATCCTGTTTTATCAAGACAACACACCGTCTCACACCTCAGCGGTTGCCATGGCGAAAATCCACGAATTACGGTTTGAACTGCTTGACCATCCGCCTTACTCACCAGATCTAGCCCCAAGCGACTTCTTTTTGTTCCCTCATTTAAAAATTGCGCTCGGAGGACAAAGATTTTCGTCAAATGAAGAGGCAATCACCTTCGTGAACAATTATTTTGCAGAGAAAAATGCCGAGTACTATTTGGACGGGTTACAGAGATGGGAGCATCGCTGGGAGAAGTGTATAGAGTTAAAAGGAGACTATGTTAAAAAATAAAAAAAAATTTTCAGAAAAAATGTCTTGTATCTTTTCAGACCACCCTCCGTATAAATACATATCCATAACTTCCAAAAATTTGGTGTATGTATAGATAGCAGAAGAGCAGTATGGATTTAGAAAGGGAATTGGCACAAGAGAACAACAGGTCTAGTACATACGTACGATTGGAAAGAGATATCTTGAGAAAGAAAGAAGATTGAGTATCTGTTTTCGATTTTCGATTGTGCACGCTGAGAAACGCTGATCAGGATATTACAAGAAAAGGGGGTAGATTGAAGAGCAAGTTTGGATTTAATTCAGTAAGCGGTCATCAGGTTGAGAAATAAAAGAACCGGTTGGCTCAACATTTGAAGGGGAATAAGACAAGCATGCCCACTGTCGCTCACGCTCATTAACATAATGTAGAATATATGGTTGAGCATTGCTAGAAAAACAAAAAAGAAGTGAAAGTGAAATGGAGAAGAATAGTAAATATAAGGATTGCGGACGATATGATATTGCTTGCCGCAACCACGAAGAAGCTGCAAAGCATGCTCCAATACCTGCAGGATATGAGGAATGAGTTCGGACTAAAGATAAATGTATAGAAAACGAAGGTAATGAAAATTAAAGGGGAGGAAGATGTGATGGTAAAGATAGACGAAGAAAGAATTGAGCAAGTGGACAGTTATAAGTATTTGGGTACAGAACTAACAACCAGCTAGATATGTGAGAATGAGATAAAAACAAGAATTGCAATGGGAAAGGAAGTTTTTTCGAGGAAATGGAGAGTTATGACAAGTAAAGTCGGTTTAGATCTAAGGAAAAGATTGATGAAGTGTTTTGTATGAAATGTGTTTCTGTACGGAGGTGAGACATGGACACTGCTGAAGAAAGACAAAGGAGGGATTGCTGCTTCTGAAATGTGGTTGTGGAAGAAGCGTTGGAGAGCGTAGGGAAACAAAGGGAACTATTGGATGTTATAAACAAAAGCAAAAAAAAACTGGATAGAACATATACTAATCAAGGATTGCTTAATGAAAGACGTCTTAGAGGGTTTTGTAGCAGGAAAGAAAGAAGAGGAAGGAAAAGATTGAAGATGGCGGACGAGCTGAAAGAGAATGGAAGGGGATATGTTGGTATAAAAAGGAGAGCACAGGAGAGGACATTATGGAAAAGTTCCTAGGAAGGACTTATGGAAACACAAACGAACTCTTGATGATGATGATACTTATATAAGTATAGAGAGACATGGAAAACTTACCGGTTTTGTATTCCTCTTGATCGTATGACATATTAAGCTAATTAAAAGAGAAAACAGTAGCAGTTGGCTAAGTTTGAGTTAGCTGACAGGCACACTATTTAATTATGTCTGTTTTGAGTTAGATGTTAACAAAACACTTAAATTTGTCGTACCTATCTTCAATACAAACATTCGTAAAACATACTTTTCAGTTAAAATGTGTAATTCCGTTATAGGATAGTAAGAATTTAAAATAAATGAGATTGGTTTATCTTAATCAGCATGTATTGTATTGCATTCTCTATTTGGGCCCTAATTACAGAGGTCGTATGGTCATGTGAATTTGACTCCAGACTCAAAAGTTTCTTTCCTTCACTTTGTTTGTGCCATTTACACTATGGAAAATGTGTGTGTCGGAGGTCTCATTACCGCTGCACCACCTGGGCAGCTCTTGGTGTGTATTATTTTCATTCATGTAGGCATTTAATCTATCGGCACTACACTTATTTATAAAATTTGAGTTGGGTATCTCGACTAAACCTTCTTTCTTCATTCGTTTTACTATAAATTCATATTTGCTTATAGTCTATAGAAAGAATTGTAGTATCAATCAAACTTAACAACTTAGCAACCCTATATAATCCAGTCTCAAAATTATAAATTTTGAATTAATGCCATATAATACTGATTTAGAGTTTTTAAATTTACCAGGTAACGCGATGAGATGTAACAGCCTGGTATTTATTTATTCTTACAAATATATTTTTTACAAAACTGAAACTGTTTCATTAGGACAATTTGCTGCTCTATTCTTTATAGTCTTACTTTCTGTTTTGTACTGTACAGTAAGTTTTAGACAGCCCCGTTCGTCACATTATCAAAGGAATAATGTTTTTCTAAATCTGTTAACTTACTAACAGATTTCACATTGTTCTATGGATATCTAATTGTAACTTAATATTTCTCACTAGAATGCACTTCAGAACGATCTAGTAAGTCAATAGCATATTGATAAAATTGGTTAGATGTTGAATATGCATGCCACTGTCTGGTAGACACAGTAAAACAGTATGCAGTTACGGCTAATCAAAATAATGCTGGTACAATGTGCTAATAATTAGCTTTAAACAGTATTTATCTCAAACGTTCTTAAGTGTATAAACCAGCATTTAATTTTAGTTTACAAGAAAAATGTGTATGTCACGTCATACTAACATACAGTTTATCATATTAGTAGGAGTTTCTCATATTTCCTTCTAATAACATACTGTTATTGTTAATAGTATACCCAGCTTTTGTAGCATTGCAATGCTATAAACCTGGAAACATCTCGTAATCATATTTACTCTTCTAACATTATTTCTTCCGCTCCGAAGTATTGTTCTATAGCTTCTCTATACATCTACCATAAGTACAGTCGTCCGCTTTTCGATCACTTTCCTTATGCTTTTATAGTTTACATTTTTTTCATATACTGTCTTGCCTTTTAATTGTTATTAACGGGTTTGTAGGTTTTTATTTAATAAAACGAAGCTAGTTCCAAGCTTTCGTACATATATTTGTACTTCTTCAGGAAATAATTGTAAAAAAAGAAAAGATCTTTTTAATAAATAATTAGTAATAAACTGTATATAATATTATAACTTCTAAAATGTGAAGAAAAATGATATGTTTTTACATTTTACAATTTACCTGAGCTACTGTTACTACACTGCGTTGTCACCTTAAGGGTTGTATTTAATAGTTTCAGAGAGAACGCTGCAAACTGAAATTTCCTCAAATTTTGAAAGCAAATACAAACGTTGTCATTCACTTTTAGAGTGATATCAGTACCTGTAGTTATTTACTCGTTAATAGTTTTATGTCTATGCATCGAAAAATTAGAAATTCATTTTCTAATCAAAGTTATTAGCATTAATTAACGTAAATTGGCAAGTGATTAACTTCACTATTGGTTAGAAATGGAAAATAAGGAATGCATAGGCATATTTTGCCTTGTTTGAGCATCAGTTACATCAAATCAGAATCTCGTTATCGTTTATGTGTAGACCACAGTTTGCATGCAAAACAAAATTGAATTATAGAAAATAATTGAATTATAGAAAACATCAGTAGAACTTAGGCAACCTCTTTTGCAAATACTGCCGGGGGTTAACTTTTACCTGCGTCTTACTGGTCATAAAAGTGTCAACACTATCTTTGTATATTTCTTTTGTTATACATACAAACTAATCCTATTCTTCTTGAACAGAGGCTAAAAGTGAGAAGTCATTACTAAGTAGCAATAAATACTAAATCTTAAAAATTGACTTGCTAACAAATTTATTATTCTAATGTAGGTGCATGGTAGGTATTGTTATTAGTAGGCACATGTAATACAGAAATTAGAAGAGGTCTTTATCCTAGCTATTAATTAGTAATTAATAGTAATTCCAAGTCGAAAAATCAAAATTTGTGTGAAATCTTAGTCGGCAATTGATTATATGATAATAGAAAATGTATTTTTGTACCTTTTTCTATTGTTTTTTCATATTTACGGCTCACCTTCGGTAATGCAAAAAAAGACAATAATTTTCTGAAGTGAGGTCTCAAGTAGCAGCTTGTACCCAAAAATGATTAATGACAATAATAAAATTAAGACTATCGACTATCGCAGATGTTTGATACCCTCCTTTTCTACCTAAACTGGAAAGCCTCTCTTTAATTTTTTGATTGTAGAATTTCAAAATTTTATTGCCATTGTAGTAGCATACTTCACTGCATCTGTTGGCGATTAGCATGCTTGAATACACCCAGCACGTGAGAATTTCTGTCTTGGGGTTTGTAGTTTTTATTTTCTTTTAGTTACTTATTATTATAAGTATTTAGTTCGTCCTCTGAATTGTGCATATTTATAAAATTATAAAACAAATAACAACATATCATCTAATAAAATCAATTATATTTAGAAATAAATAAAAATATTAGTAAGTTGATCTCTGTAATAATGTTTTTTTGGATTTAGCCTAGCGAACTAAAAAGTTACAAGCACTAGTTTTAAAAATAAGGACAAAAACTGACTGAAATTAATTAACCAAACAAAATAAAAGATGAATTAGTAAAGAAATAAAATAGCTCTTTGAATAAATCAGTATTATTATTTTAATTGTAATGAGTCCATTACTACTGACATGCATTAGTATTGTATTTTATTCAAATTTTGAACATTCATACCAGTATACAGTGTGTCCAAGATAAGGATGCACAGCGCGGGGATCTTGGAAACGGTAAGAGATACAGGATCGGTTAAATGGGATAAAAGCTGGCTATTTATAAGACTTTTTAGTTCGCGTTTGCGAAATTTAGATATCTTGGATAGTTTCTGAGATATTTAAAACAATGCTGATTTCTCGAGTGTCGTTTTTATTTCTTCTTTCATTTATTTGAAGAGATATTGGAAAACTAAAACCACTTTTCTATTGCCACAAACAAAAATCGAGAAATCAACATATTTTTAAATATCTCAGAAACTATCCAAGATATCTAAATTTTGCAAACGCGAACAAAAGGTCCTATACCTAGCCAACTTTCATCCCATTTAGCCGATCCTGTATCTCTTTCCGTTTCCAAGATTTCCATGCTGTGCATCCTTATCTTGAACACACTGTATAGCGTACACTTAAAATTCATATCTTCGGAACCATAGACACCAGATTTTATGTGATAGAGAGATTTAATTAAAAAAATTAATTATCATTAATTAAAATACAATTAATCAAAAATTGTTCATCCCCGTCAATTATATTTTCAGGAAGTAGTAATATACAGAGTGATCATTTTAAAACCTCCCATTCTGAATGTTTTGAAAACCAAAAAGATATTGGAATAAATCCAAGGACATTTTCTTATACCGGGAGGGAGGACTAAACTATGTACAAAGTTTTCGATTAAAATTCTACCTTTAAGCTCCAGCCATCCCCACTTTAAAATTTTAAATTGGATGATATGGCATGTAGCACATCAAATTAAAGGTCTTCAGTACCAAAATGCAGTGGTGTTTGAAAAATCAAATCGGTGGTTGGTTTTCGAAGAATTAATTTTTTTATTTTAATAAAGGTGCATTATTAAATTTATCGTAATAGATGCTCGAATTGCGCTCCGTTGGTCGCTAGGCAATGATAAAGCCTATTTTACTTTACTTATCTAAAATTATGATGAATTTCATTTGATTTGATTGATGCATGAAAACAAAAATTATCTAATTTTAGTAAATCACTAGTATAATACTAGACTGCAGTTTGTTGCTTATCATCATCAACTAAATCTGTAGAATAAAGAACTTACATATATTATTATGTACTTTTCTCGTTTTATAACACTTTGCGAAAAGACCTCAAAAGTTCATCTCAAGAACAATTAGAAGTTCACAATTTTGTTTTCTTTCTACATATCATCGATTTATCAAGCCAAAGTGTAAACAGTTTTCATATCATTAGAAACAACCCCAACCCACCAACCGAACATATTCTTCAGTAATTGTTGTTATTACGATGTTGATCTATTTTTGTTGTACATTGTTATGGTAAAGTAGAAGGATGATTTGGAAACGATAGAATAAGCATCTTTGCGTGTGATATATCCAACCGGTTTTGTGAATCTATTCAGTCAAAAACATCTGGGAATGCAAATCGTAACCACGACGAACTCCGTTTTGTTACTGTTTTTAAATTTCGGCGGCCATTTTGACTATGTTTCCGAAGAGATATCAAAAAACGAAGACACCACGTTGTCTTTAGTTTTTGATGTAGAATCCAAATCCAAGTCAGAATTTCAGAATTAAAAAAAATGCGGACACACAGACCGACAGACAAACAGACAGAAAGACTTGACATTGTCTTAATTGTTTGCGTGTACACGACGTAAAACGTCAGTGCCATAGTAAATTCTTTGACTCTACCGTTTCTCACAGGTAACTGCCTCTCTATTCTGGAATCAACCAATTCAAGAAGATTACGATTCATGTAAAAATCGATTAATCTGTCAATCACTTTCTCTTCCCAAAACTTCCTGTCTTTAAAAATCTTTTGAATACTAACACCTTTAGGGGTCCAAAAAACAAATAAACAATATTTTCTCTGAGCAATATGTAACTGACCATGAATCTGGAAGTAATAGTTATGTTTCATATTTAGTTTCATCTTACCATTTATAAAAGTGCACCATTTTTTCACGTTTGGAACATTTTGAGCAGTGTCTTAGACACGTAGCAATCCGCCTCTTTTGAACAAAAATAATTGGCACATTATGCACTATTCTCTGTAATTAACAACATAAAGTATGACCTTTTAGTTCTATGAAATAAAATATCAAAGCCAAACGACATCGCCAGTCAAAATCTGACTGTCCTTTTTCCATTTCCAGACCAAATGGTTTTTCATTTCGCACATCCATGTCTTTACTTGGTGATACGTGCGGAAGACATGGTACATATACCCTGTCTCATTTCTATAATTCCAATCCATTTCAAATTTCTAGCGTTTTCAAAGTTAGATTTAGATTACACGTATTAGTTAAATACATATATGATTAATTAGTTAACAGCAAACCAAAGAACAACAATAAGCACAATAAGGTATTGTTACCGACACGACAAAAATTTAGCAGGAATTATAGAAACGAGACAGAGTATAGCAGCATCTTGCTGGCAGTAGCAGATTTGGAAAAAGCTGATAGCGCAAAGTTTCTAATGTTGTTGCCTTGTCACCACCATAAAGAGGAAGAAGTATACGTTCCCCTGCCTCAGCGGTGGTTAAAACACTGGCATCAGGATCCCTGAAAATAGTTGCAAGTTCATGCAATGCTGGCTTGTTCTGGAACCAAGTGTGGAATTTGATTTTTCCAAAACCGAACAGGGAAGACGTGGTGTCACGCCTACTCAAGGCGTGAAGAACAAGAAGATTTTCAGAAGAATATTTCAGAAGTATTACCTCTTCCAGGTTTTCGGAAATAAATGAGGAGATGTTGAGCCAAACTTGTCAAAAGAACTAACAAATCAATGATCTCCCAGATGATTTTCACAGAATCATATTCTGCAGCGATGAACATAGCGGATATTACAATAAGTACATCAGCGTCTTCTGTTGCCTGCTTCACAGCGAGATTGCCTTGTATGAACGTCTCCTTAACTATTTACCTATTAACTATCTTTGTAACTATCTACCTACTCATGTTGTAGCAAATGTAATGCTCTACAACTTTTAATGAAGACTTTTTCTTTGGTAAAAAGAAGTTATCGAAAAATTAAAAAATTCCCGGAATTTTGATGGTTGTTGGTGCCCCACGGCGCTCGAAAAGAGGCGACGAGGTCGCGAACTTGGGTTTTTTGCTAGGGCACCGACATACAAAACATATCCAAAAACTAGAAGACATAACCTTTTGCAAGCAAAGGCCTCTTTTTCAGCCTCTGTTTCCTGGACTTAACTTTCAAATCAGGAAATATATCTGCAGTATCTTGAAGAGAGAAATTTAAAAGCTTTTCCACTATTCCGCTTAGGGATTCTTCGTCATTTTTTTCGACTTCCAAATCAGGAGATATATCTTCAAAACTACGCTCTTGTGCACATATTCGCTTGTGAATTCATTATAACTTGTTTCAACATCCAATTCAGGAGATATGCCTCCATTATCGCACTCCTCCACATATTCACTTGTGGACTGATCATTATTTGCTACTAAGTAATAGATATAAAATTGATAGCCTGATTGTAATGCTACAGGCCAATCTTTGTTCATTATAAAGAAAGTAATAATAGAGTTGTAACCCTACTTGCAAATAGGGCGATGAGAATAGTCAAATGATTGATTGATTGAGATTTAAATAATCAAAATATTTATTCATGTTATAAGAAGTTTTTAAATTGATGTTAAATGGTTAAACTGCAATAGTTTCGAATATTTCCTTTTCATTTGCAATAATTTAGTTTAGTGCTGGAGATATGTTACATTTGGAGCATCTAGGAAAATTGCACTTTTTAAGTTGTTACTGAATATGTACAGAATATTGTCTTTTAGATCAATACAATACTTCAAGTCATTTTCGAAGTATTCTTGATCTTTATGCTTTTGATGTATGTTCTTATATACACTATATTTATTGGCACTTGCAGTGAACTTCTAAGAATAACAAAGAACGCTTAGTATTTAATATAATTTTTTACTTTGTTAAAGAAACAACGAAATATTAGCAAAACGCGTAAAACTGAATTTAACTCAACGTTGTGGATTGTGGTTTATGATATCTTTACTAATCAAATTTTAAACATATACAGTTATTTGAAAAAGTTTATTTAAAATCAATTTTACAGTTATTCATTAGTATATCAGCTAGGGTTAACACCTGATATGCGTTATCCGAATAATGCTAAGTTGAAATTGAATAATATTTAATTCGGATAATTTTACTTGAACGGCAACAAACTATTATTAATAATATAAATTGTCCGAATAATGTTTAAATATCTTCAGATAAACACATCATTAAATGATCCTATAATCGTCATTCGATTATGCCTATCGCTATACTATCATTGCTTTTCTGGGAATCTCAAAGAGAAGCAGCTTATTTTAAAAGTTTTTTTTTCCAAAAAACTTTAAAAATATTATAACTGGAACTTTCAAATCAAAGACTAGTGCAAATGGGAAACCAGCACAATATTAGAATAAAACCGAAAGAGTTTAAAGTCCTCACAAATCTCCTAATTTACAACTGCTTTTGTTCAATTATATTTCAGTTCTACCTGTTCTCGTATCCTTCGGCGTTTGCTGCTTAACTGGTTATCTATTCTTAGGCGTTGCCGCAAAAATGGAAATATTTTTCTCACGCTACTAAATACAACCCTTAATAACTTCAACATTCGAGTTTTATTTTTTGTATTTACTAATACATATTATTGTTACTCTAACTTCAATTCAATTTTTATTGCTAGAAATTCCTCTTATTTCGAATACTTTTGTTTCTATGCACTACTTTAAATTTTTTTGTATCAAATTTCTTCTAATGGTTGCACATAATACATGGAATTTTAAATTAACCTACTCATCAAAGTTCTAGTTCTGCATTATGGCACTCGTTACCACTTCTCGTACTTTTGGTTCAGATGAACTTAGAGAGAAACCACTTTTAGGCAAGTTCAGAAATAGATTTGTTTGATCACAATCCCTGATTTCTACAGAGATTATTGCAATGAGAATATTGTGAGTTACATAAAAGTTAACAATTTCACGTCTGGGCATTTGTTCAACTAGATTATAAACATTGCTTTGTATATCTCGTTTTCATACCATCCTCATAAACTCAAAACAAAATTAAATTATGATAAATCAACAACAACATAATTTTTATTTGCTATGGTAATCTGATTACACCCACAAAATAATTAGTAACTAAAGTTTAAAAGAATTCCGAAAACTTCTACTTAATTTTTTTTATACTGTTTGACTTATTGGCGAACGAACGAGCGAAGTTTGAGGCACTGTTCTGAACAAAGGCTGTTATAAGTTAAACGGCTGAGTAAAGCTAAAATTTTGCAAAAACTTTTTTTTTCTTCTGTAGATTAAAAATTTCAGCTGAGCTTTACAGACTAGTTCTAAAGCATGAGCTGCTGCTCTTAGTTTTCCTTTATATTGAGATGACGGACGTAGAAGCGGAGTATTATCGTTTCATTTGTATTGCACTTCGTTTTGCAAAATTTCTTTTTATATCCTAGATAGCATTTTAAGAATTCCAAACCTGGATGTGGTATCATAAGCTCTTCTAACAGACGTATTGGCTAGCTATCTTGTCATGATGTGTTTCCCTAGATTTGTAACCCCATTCTGCGTTATAGGCTTTAAAATCACACAACGTTAATACGTAATAGGATGCTGCCATAAAGGGGAACAAAGATCATCTAGAGTTCAAGCTAAGTAATTAGATTTTAGATAAACGAGTTTTTGATGGAATAGAATAGGTCGCGTTCTGCTATTACAAACTCAAGTATTGCGTTATTTGATTGACTTAAAAGTTAATTATTAAAGATAATTAGGTTGACTGTGTGACGCAAAGTTCGGTAGAGTTTGTCCTCGTCATTGAAAAGAAGAAAAGGACCGAAAAACAAACCGTCAGCTTCCAGAAAAACAACTTGAGTTTAGCATAAAAGCATAATTAGAATTTAGGCAACAAAAAGTAACCAAAAGAAATGTTACTAGAGTTGGTATGTGACCTTGTTAAAAGATCACATTGGCGCATCTTCTTTTAATCCACCAAAAGCAGAGAATAATTTAACCAAGCAAAACATTAAATGCACCAAATAAATAGTTAAGTTAATCTAGTGGTTTCAACACCTTAATCCGCCACTAGCAAAAAAATACTAATCAAGGGTGCAAGACCACTTCGAACCTTCACACACGACGATTGTTCAAGTTCAAGTGGAAAGAAATGGAATGTACTAAAGGTAGAGGCAAGCAGAGGTTTGGTAAATTAAAGACCTAACCAAAAATCGAACAGTAACAACTAATTTAAAAGACCAACCGTTTTAATTTAAATTTAATCTTGAACACTATAGGAACTGAATATTAATGTCCACCCATTGGTGTACAAGAGCTTTTCTTAACTTGCTTAAAGCACTGCATTATATATAGTATGCTCTTATTTGACACTAGGACTACACCAACTTAAAGGGCTTGTTCTTCTTTAGCTGTTTTGTCAAGTTATTGTATAAGCAAAGCAAAGCAAAGTAAAATTAGCGACTTGGAGGTGTCGATGAAAGTTCTTGTTAGGTATGCACCAAACAACTATTAACAATGTTTCGAAGCACTTTGTTCTGGAAGGTGTGTATACTTTTAATGTGCTACTGTTTGGCACAACCCCACAACTAAATATCATATCGTAGTTTTATTCTATATTGACAATTGACAATTCAATGCCAAGACAGAATACGATTTTTTAATTTTGGCAGATGATTCCTTATATTTTAATTAGCAAAGCTTATACATGTCGGTTTTGCTTCATTTAACTTCTCTTTCCACTTTTCACTACAGGTTTTACTTGATTACAAAGTACTTTTACAAATTCTACAAAGTACTTCCGATTGACATAGAAGCACAGAACCAAAAGCGCTCTGCATCCAATAAAAAAAATTCTGTACTTTCATATAGTTTTTTTAATGTTGTAATGTAACTTTGCGTCACATATAATTTACTGTAGTATTTACCTTATAACTATATTTTTAGAAAACAACTTTTAAAAAACACAACTTAAGAAACGATAATTAAGGAGAAAAAACAAAAATAGACTCACCTCGAGTCCAAATTCAAAATTTTACAACACTGTAAAAGTGAAACCAGAGAAAGTCTGCAACAAACCACGCAAAAAACCAAAAACCCCTCTTAACTCACACTTCCTATTAAGTTCTCTAAATTTTTCTATATTTCATAATACAACGAAAAGAAAAGTAATAAAAGAATTGTAACAATCAATTAAGCCAAGAAGAGTTTGTCATAATGCATTTAAGGCAAGTAAAATTTAATCAACGGTAGTTATAAGAAGTCGAATAAATTTAAATGTTGAAAACAAAATTGTTAAAAATTAAATTTTTTAACAACGACCATGTTGAGATGGTAGACATGGCTTCCTGATGTGCAACAAATACGCCGGCACTATTCTTCAGAATCAAGCAGAAATTTTCTTGAACGCTTGAAACCTGCGTCGAAAATGTAATCGGGAGTAGAAAGGAAAGTTTCCGTCACCTTCCCCAGCGTCTAAACTGCAATAGAAAAAATCTTCAGCCACCGACCCTTAAACTTCAGGTGCGGGGAACTAGCTAATGGAACAAAGAAATCCACTATGGGATCTAGGGAAACAAGAACAAATCAAAAAGAAATTCAGCCCTGACACAATACCCTCGACGGACTGCATCGGCAATAAATTTCGCCCTACTGCCTCTCTCTCTCTCTAAACGCAGAATGTCATACCAAACCTCAGAGACTGACTCCCATCAACGGAAATTGCGGTTCTCAAAAATTAAAAGAGAATTAACTAAACAGGAGACGACTTGGAGATATACACGTAATTTCTGATAACCCACATTATGATCAAGTAGCAACCGATAAGCTTCCATCTCTTACAAGGACATAATTGAAAATTACAATTAAAGTAGAATTGAAACCAAATAAGCTTAGTAAATAAACAGGCAAGAAATCCCTACTTCAATTGATTGAACAACTAAAGATCAACCACACATAGACTACCTTTAGAGAAACGAACAAGTAAAGATTTACATAACCCAAAGACACCCGACCACTTATCCTAATATCAAAGATAAAACGTAGGAAAAGTTGCTAGGTAATAATTAAAGATGAAATCAAATGTGCAATCACGGAATCATGCTAAGAAAATCCAACCCTTATCAATTTGCTAACATGATCTATAACGAAGGAAAGCCAAAATACTAGTCACAGCTGTGAAAGTTCAAAATACGACAATCATAAAAATTTAAATGTATGAGGAATTATACCCTGTGTCTTGCTTGCTACCATAAATAAATTGGAAAAACTCGTCAACCCAAAATTGATTTCCAGATTAACCCATTAAGTACCAATGTTCCAAATATAGGACTCCTCAAAAACTATTTTTTTCTGCCGCAATTGTAAAAGATTTTTTGATTTGCAAATTACAAAATATTTTACACTTTTTTGTTGATGTTGCTCATATCTTCTATTGCCGATTTGTCATGCGCAAGCTCGTAAAAGAAGAGATCAAAGTTTTACTGTTTTTCGGGGTTGTACCTTGATGCAAATTATTAAATCTTTAAAAAAGTTGCAAGAGCTCAATTTTGATTGCATTGAAACTCTGAACAAAATCCAGCTTTATTGTTCTGTATAATTTGTTCCATATATTGCTTCTTAGTATAAATTTATTATAAAAAAGTACGGGGGATTACTAAAGCATTCATGATTGTATCTGGTTGCCCATAAGACTCAAGCATAAGTTGTACGATGCTTTATTGATGTATTTGATGACTTACGTTAATTTATATAATTGATGAACAGCATATACAATCCAGAAGCTTTGGTGTAGAAACAATTAAGGCCGGATGAAGATGGAGAACTTCTGGAAAGATGCAGAAAATGTAGGCGGATTTTCATACATTAGGTTCAAGAATCTTTTTACGTTTCTGAATGGAATAACCAAGTTACCACGGCTTTTCCTTGTTATTTTGATAACTTTGCTTCAAAATCTAAAGTCAGAAGATAATTGCTGTTTATTTCTTTTGAGACTACTGGGTCATATAACCTGCATTTATTCTGGATACTAAAATCAATATTGAAAAACTGGGTCTAGGTATGTATGATTTTATAAGACAAGTACGTAGATGTTCTTGATATAAGACAAAAAATAAATAAATATCAGACCTGGACAATTTTGATTTTTATTTTGATCAGCAGAAAAAAGTGGCGATTATAAAATAAATGAGAATATGCCTGCAACCATAAGCAGAGATATTGATTTTGTTACTTTTAGATAGAACAAAAAAAAGAGAAAATCAGAAACTTTACGAACTGATCTTATAAAATGATGTCACCAATGCGAATTTAAAGGCAGTAGAAATGATATTGGCTTTCCAACTGCTTGCCATAGTTATTGGGTGGTATGTTTTTGGTGTCAGTAAATGCTTCAGTACAGAGTTTCGTGTTAGAGATAGAAAACCATTGTTCGATACTTAGGAGAAAATTAAAGAAATAGTGATAGTAACAAGTTGTTTAAAAGAGACCATTTGGCTATTGCAGCAAACGTAGTGTCACCAGTAATGTACCGTCCATGGCAGCTGCATGTTGTCATCGTTCACACATTTCAGGGGAGGATTTCAATTAACTGTAGATGGAACACCATTGCCAGTGGCCTAGTGGAACATCAGACATTTAAGGGAAAAAGACTTTTTTTGTTCACCGAGCTAAAACACAAGTTTTCTTAAAAAAAAATATCGGGAATGGCTGCAGTACTGTAATCCTTATGCCATTGACTGTTACCTTGCAGAACCTAGATCCATTGTTTTTCAGCTTATCAAAAGAGTACAATTATTTAGCATTTTAGTATTCTCTTTGATAAAATACAAATCTATTCACTTTGCATACCTACTTTTATGTACTCTAAAGTCCCAGTGTCCTATATATAGAACAGCAATAGAAAAGTTTAATTATGTGAAATTCAATTTTGATTTTTTTGTGAAATATGTTTCAGTAGACCATTCTTAGCTAAATTAAAAGATTTTTTACTTAAGTTTCTGATTATTTGTAGTAGTGGTACTTAATGGGTTAAAAAAGCTACAAAAAAATACTCAACCTATCAGTGTGCACTCATCACTATCAAAACACCTCTACGAACGAGAGAAAACTCTAAAGAAAATACAGGAACACACAATTTCGCAAAAAGTTTGGATACCATATACAGATTAATCTGTAAGATCTGATTCCATTTGGTGGCGTAGCAGGCTTAGGTTTTAGACACGTGTTTTAAGCTGAAGGCTGCGTTAAAAGTGTCTATTCTTCTTTTCTAAACACGTCATCGTCTTAGAAGAACACAATTCGTTCGATCTGTGTCTAGATACTTTACAGGGCGAATTTAGTTTGATAACTTTGGTACCTATTTGGTTTATTAGAAAATTTTTCGGAAGATACCACAAAACAATTGGGATTTACAATGGATTTAAACGTTGATGTGTTAATCGTCAATATTAGCTTTATTGTTGTCTGTTTCTTATAGACAATTTGAAACTGAACTTAATAATATGGATCTAACTTTTTTTTACTAATGATTGTATGACAACTGCTATTCTTGGCGTCTGATTAGTGTGTTTTGGGACAAGTAGACAAGGTGGTCATTAGAAGTATTTCTTATTCTTCCAAACAACATAAGATAACTTTCATTATTAGCAAGCAATTTTAAATTTTTATCAGTCTGATCAGTGATGATCCTTTTTGTCTAATTAAGTCTTGTTAAGTTTTTATTGTTGGTTGAATCTTGAATCTTTTTGCCTGAGTTCAACGTTTCAACTAAGTGAACTAACTTTCTTAATTTTTCTTAAATTATTTCTGGTCTTGTGATTCATTCTAGTATCAAAAAGATTGTTTCTCAAAAAAATCTTCCGTTACTTTCTTAATAATACAAAACACAGTAACTTATTGAAAAAAATACTCTACAGGGTCCATTATTAGTCAAACAATGTAGAAGGTTTTTATGTACGTTCTCTATCTTCACTGAAACCTCAAATGGAACGAAGCGCCGCACCTGACGCGAACACTAGGGATACTTAAAAGATGCAGTAGTTTATCAAGGAAGACGCAAGTAACTACGTAAGTAATTACTGAGCTGGTAGGTATTCCAGGAAAAAGCAAAATGATATAAAAAGAGATGATGATAGAAAACAAAGATCGAAACCTTAAAGAAGAAACGAAACAGATATGAAACAAGGAGATATAGAAAGATATCGACAAAGTGTTTGATTATTTTTTGCAACAAATGGTACAATTAATTTGTTTTTTAGGAAGTTTGTTTGACTCTAGTCGAGGTAATCTTTTTTGCAAAAATATACCACATGCCTTACAATAAAACTAAAATATAAAACTTAAATTGATATCGTAACATTGTTTTCAAGATAATGGAAAAATAATAAATTTGTGCATTATAATTACTGCAGCAGAGTATTACTACTAAAAAGATAGAATGTTTTCTTGGTTAAAAATGTGTTTTATAGTGTTTTTGGAAATGGAAGATTTTATTGGCTTGCTTCATCTGTTCGAAAAGTCTGTACAATTAATGCTTACTTCTTCTTTCGTACCTATTAAATATTTAGCATTTTCAGCATTTAATATAATTACATATATCCTGTAGGATTTATACTTATAGTTAATTTGTTTTAGTTTCAATTCTGTTTTATTTCAATAATATTTACTTGAGTGCTTTGTGCGCGGTCAAATATTCCACAACCAAATTCAAATCTTAATAATGTGTTGCATAACCAACACTTACAAAACACAAAATTGATGTTGGTATAAATTTTTTTTTCTATTGCAATTGAATTAGTTATTACATCAAAATTTCTGTCACAGTTGAATTTATTTTACAAGCTAACCATAATGCAATTCATGCACTTGAATACAAAAGGTATTTTGAATTCGACCTATGAAGCTTTAACCTTGTAAAATACGGAAGATTAAATCAGATAAAAACTGTTTTGTTCTGTTTGCTTTTAGTATTAGTTATTGGTATAATATTAACAAATTATTTTTTTATCTTCTAATTCAACTAAATACCTATTCTAATAAAAAAAGTGCTTAAAAACAATAAATCTAACAATTTTATCTATTAAAGTCAGGAAACATTATTCAAACATGGGTACAAAGTCTGGAAAAAGTTGATTGTTACTTCAATATTACATACTAGGTACAAGTGCGAAAGACTATATTTGGGATCAATATCGATCACAAATTACACGTTATGTCCTAAAGTGTTTATTTCGTTACTATCGTTTGTGAAGTGCGTCATTAATTTGTGATGCCAAGTAAGATATGCCGGAACTTGAAACACAAATTATTGACACAGAGCTAACGTTAACTGATTACGGGTATACTATATTATTATTCGTATTACACTTTGACTAACCAAATTTGTGAACTACAAAAGCTTTTTTCAATTTATAATTTAACACGCCACGCAGTTGTGTGAATACTTCTGATAACTCTTGTTACGTGTGTGGTAAACTGACTATCAAGCCTCAAAAAAGAAATACAACCCCGCTCATCAAAAAAAGTTACGAAATATACTTCGGGTGTAAAGTTGGAGATTAGGATAAGGCTTAGGCCCCTACATATTATCTGCTGTTTAACATGTGCTTTCCAGCTCACAAGCTAGCTAAATGAAAAATCTCGTCACATGCTGTTTGCAGTTCTAATGATATGGAGAGAGCCAAAGGACTGTTCTTCAGACTTCAGACAACTAACATCGCTGGCATATCGAATAATCCAATCAATCAGCTATAAGATCAGTGCTGAATTACAAACATTTGGGAACAAATATGTCTCTGAAGATTAATTTTCTTCATTCATATCTGGATTTTTTTCCAAACCATTTTGGTGATGTGAGTGGTGATGAATACGGTGAGAGATATCGTGCAAAACCGAAAACATACTTGCGGACTACTCCTGGTGCCTTAAAAAGGATGCACCAGCAACAAAATACAGGCAAAAGTCGAATAGAAATATGTTTTGTAAATAAATTATTTTGTATTATGTACCTTTATTATTCAATAAAAAATTAAAACTTTTGGAATCTCGAACGCGTTTTACTCAAAAACCTTACGGGAAGCAGATTCGGAATCTGCAGGTTAACTTCTATAACGATCACCCTCTTTAATCCATGTAACATTCAAAAAGTTCAATTTTGTATATCAGTGATATCAAATAACTTTACTCACTGTGTAATATTATTTTACAATTTTATTTCATCTTAATAATTTTACAAATGTATTTAGTTATTTTCGTTTATGGAATTTCTAGTTGAAAGCATTTTGTAATTTATTTTCTACAATATTTACTTAAAACACACGTGTGGTTTCTTTTTAAAATTACTTATTTATTAGCTGTGCAAAATTCGTGGAATTGTGCCTGTTGACGCTGTTCAAGGCCAAGTCTGTTTTAATGTGGGTTAATTTACATTTTAATTTTCACCGTACATGAGAGCTTGCTGTGTTTACCGATGATTCCTGTATGATCCCGTCCTTTAAGGAAAATTGGGGAAGTTTATTTGTAAAAACGCAATTCGTTAAAGAAAAGTACGTGTGTTCATTATAATACGAAAATTCCGGTTTGTCAATGTATTATCTCTCCCGCATAGTAAACGCGGATGATTCATATCTTGACATTTCGTTAATGAAAAAACTTAATACATTATTAAACCAAATGAATTTCCGTGATTTTGTGGGCTCGATTGGGATGTCGGGATGTGTCTTCTTGGTTTGATATAAATTCCGACACGTAGGGAGCATTCCATTATGCGGACAGTTTGTTTAGTTATTTTTGTTCTACCCAAGTTTAGCGTGTAGAGACAGTCAGTTAGCGACAGAGCCAAGACTGATCCTCGAGTGTTTTATTTAAGGAGTTGACGCCAAAGATATATTCTACGGCAAATTCATATTGTTGTGCTGAAAACTTTATTCAGGCTTATTAAAAGTGGTTTTTTGTGCTGTTTACACCTATCTAATCAGATATATTTCCAGAACTTTGCGGGTGGTTGGGAATAAGATCCCTAAGTCTGTATTTCGTGGATTAAGTAGTATTAACTACAATTTGCGTCTAATAAATTTTGAGATCGTGAACACGGCGTCGCATCGCCCTTATCAACGAACTTCGAAGAAGTCGTTACTGAATTTGCGAAGTCTGTCTGTCTGTCCGCATTTTTTGTCGAATTTTGAAATTTCGACTTCAGATTTGGATTTTACATCAAAAACTCAAGACAACGTGGTATCTTCATTTTTTGATAACTTTTTGAGAATATGGTCAAAATGGCCGCCGAAGATTGAAAACTTTTTAAAATTTATTTTTTACTTAAGAATCGTATTCTACATCAAAAAATAAAAAACGTATACTTTTAGTTTTTTTATATCACCTCGGGAAGATGGTGAAAATGGCCGCTAAAACTTGAAAAAAGTAACAAAACAGGAGTTCGTTGTGGTTATGCTTTGCATTCCCAGATGTTTTTCATACCTCCACAGAGATAGTAGTTGCGCTACAGAAGGTAAGCTTGAGATTTGTTTTAACTTTCTCGTGTAGGAATGACATGTTAATGACACTTTTGCTACCCTGAGCTCTTGGAAAAGTCATCGGTCTATATTTTGCAGGGTTCTTAGTATTGTTGTCTTTTGCAAAAAGGTATGTAATCCCCTGCGAAAAACTTTGGGACCTGACTGGTATCTCGAAGGAAGTTGTTCAAATGCTGAGCTAGTACAATATGAATGCACCTGAAATCTTGAACTTGATCTATACCAGCAATCTTCCAGTTGTGCGAGTTTTTAATAACATTTCTTGCATTCATCCATTGGCTCAATAACTTCGCCGTCTCTAAGCTCAAATCTATTGTGCTATGGATGACCTCTTCTCTCGATTGTGTTTTGCACTTATCTAGGCCAAATTCCATTCTGATATCTTCAGAAAATAGTTCAACTGTTTTTACCAGTGATCTTATACGTTGAAGAGTGTGTGCATACAACTTTATGTCATCCATATAAAGATTTTGGGACAATCTATACAGCACTATTTTATCCACCTTTAGGGCTAAGCTAAATTTATTCACGATTAGTATACTAGAGAAATGGTTCAATGCTAAACAGAACCATTAGCGACTTGAAGAATCTCCTTGGAAAATGTCTTTCAGAATATGAATAAACGATGTGGTTATTGTTTCATTTTTATTAGTGAGGCTGAGCCTTGTCTTTCACTGAACTACAAGATGTGGCAGCAATCACACTATTGGCTCACTAACTTTATAAATCTTAAGTGTCTTACGAAGCCATGTATAAGAGACAGAATTAAATGCCTATTTATAGTCAATAAACGCAGTGTACAGGTTTTGCTGTTTATGTATTGCCTGTTCCAGAATAACAGCATCAATTAGAAGCTGTTTTTTGCAACCCTGGGAATTCCTTGTACATCTTTTCCGTTTCAAGAAAATTATGGAATTGTCCTCACAGTGTTGGTAGATCATATTGGTAATGCACAAAGTGAGGTATTTATAAACTGTTGGGGCACATCCAATCGGTCTATATTTTGCAGGGTTCTTAGTATCGTTGTCTTTTGCAAAAAGGTATGTAATCCCCTGCGAAAAACTTTGGGACCTGACTGGTATCTCGAAGGAAGTTGTTCAAATGCTGAGCTAGTAGAATATGAGTGCACCTGAAATCTTGAACTTGATCTATACCAGCAATTTTCCAGTTGTGCGAGTTCTTAATAACATTATCAGTTCAGATGGAGATATATTGAGGTCTAGCATGTGCGATAGTGGGGACATCCTATCCTGTTTAGATTCATTGTGACTTTTAGGAACTGATCAGAAGCTTTGTATCTCCTGAGAAGGAAAACCGTTACCCTCTTTCTTCTGAAATCCCTGAAGTATTCGGTAGAACTGCTTTTCTGCTTTTCTGATAATATTATTATTATTATTATTAACACGTGCTTAAGCGATGGCTATCTGGTCACGGGACACTCTGTATAACAGAGAGGAAAAAAACCATAAATGAAGACTACAGACCGTAACAGGGATAAGATATGTTTTTTTTTCTCTTTTAAAGGTTTAAATATGAAAACCTCAATCTAGTCATGAAGTCTAGCCTAGTTACTGTCTTTAACTCATGTTGAGTACTGTACACTATTTGCTCAAATCTTGGTAGCATAAAATTGAGTTTTCCTCATGTTGTTGATTTGCATAGAACCTTTAGGTCAAGAGATGAAACTATGAGTGCTTTCAGCTTAAACTAAAGACCAAGCGATAAGTTGTATAAGGGCCCAGACAATTAAGAAACGTCTTGTGTATTTAATGTTATATACTCACAATTATCCAACAAACCTTGAATCCACAGACCATTAGGTTATTGAGAGAATTTTTTTATTCAAGAACAGATTAAATTCAAAGTATCACTGATATTGCAAAGTTAGGGAACATGCAAAAAGGAACAATCTGAACCATATAGTTCCCCACAAAAGATACTTCTTCCCGATAATCGTAAAGTAGAAATAAAAATTTAAAACAAGAGGTTTAGTTTGCTTCTTTATAATTTGAATGAGATGATTTAACTTTGGTGTTTATTGCAGTAAAAAGTAATAAATACAGTAAACTACGAGGGTCGTTTGAAAAGTCCGTGCAAAGTCAGACAGATGGCACTACTGGCGCATATCGAGGTTATGTTTAGTTAGTAGCATATCTTGGAAGAACACACACCAAGTTTTAGCCAGATCGGTCTATTTCTTTGTGTTTGGCATTCGTTTGAATCGAGGAAGTCGAGTGATTTTCAAAAAATGGACGAAAAATAATTTCGTGTGTTGATTAAACATTACTTTATGAAAGGCAAAACGCCTCAGGAGACTAAAGACAAGCTTGATAAACATTATGGTGACTCTGCACCTTCGATTAGAACAGTTTATAAGTGGTTTCAAAATTTTTGGAGTGGCCATATGGGTACAAGTGACGCTGAACGTTCTGGACGCCCTGTTGAGGTTATTACTCCAGAAATCATTGATAAAATCCATGATATGGTGATGGATGACAGAAGAGTGAAAGTGCGTGAGATTGCTAGTGCTGTAGGCATCTCGAATGAACGGGTACATAATATTTTGCATCAACATTTGGACATGACAAAGCTATCCGCAAGATGGGTGCCGCGATTGCTCACGCTTGACCAAAAACAAAATCGTGTGAAGTGTTGCAAGGACGGTTTGCAGCTGTTCCAGAAGAATCGGCAGGACTTTAAACGTCGTTTCGTCACTGTGGATGAAACATGGATACATCACTACACTCCTGAGACCAAAGAACAATTTAAACAATGGGTTACCAAGGGGGAATCTGCGCCAAAAAAGGCGAAGACCGTTTGGCCCACAAAAAGTCCTTTACTATCACGACAACGCACCAGCTCACGCCTCAACAGTTGTGGTCGCCAAATTAATGGAAATAGAGTTCCAACTCGTTTCACATCCGCCCTATTCTCCAGACTTGGCTCCCTCGGACTACTATTTGTTCCCCAATTTGCAGAAATATCTGGCGGGAAAAATATTTTATTCAAACGAGGAGGTGATTGCAGAAACGAATGGCTATTTTTCAGACTTGGACAAATCCTATTATTCAGAAGGGATCAACAAACTAGAGCAGCGTTGGACGAAGTGTATAAGGTTTACCCCAAACAATTAAGTAGTTTTTATTTTTGCACGGACTTTTCAAATGACCCTCGTAGGTATAGAAATTCCAAACAGAACTTAAACACTACAGTTTCCTGATCTACGTTACATAGGGATGCCGACTTGAATTTAATGCGGAATCATAAAGGGTTTTACAAAGTTACTTAACATTCTTCATGTGAAGTTATTTTTAAGTATCACGCCAAGATTGTGCAACTTTGTCAGATAGCTTCCACGTACATGGGAAAATGGCCTGCTTTTCTTCTTTACATAACAATGCTAACTGCTTGAAAAGAATTACTTATACTTCTGACTTTAAAGGTTTTAGAAAACTAACAAGTTTCCAGTGTAGTGCCAGATCAACTTAAAGGATGCGTTAATGTAAAGAATTTACCAAGTAAAAACAAAAAAGTGTTTACTGTAGAAAATCTGTTCGAACAAGAACAAAAAGATGTTATGCTGTATTATTTTGCGTCACAAATTTTTCGAGAGACAAAGATTTCCTCTCGGGAAAGTTTTATGGGATAACTTTTGAAAATGTTAAAGATTCTATGCTTTTGTGTTTAAAGGGCCCAAAAAGCAAAACAGAGGTTTGCAATACAAAAGCACGTAAATTTACACAGAGTATGTATTACTGGTGTGCAAGATTGACTAGACTTTCTCAATGTTCAACGCTTCAAAAGACTAAGTCAAAATATTAATGAAAATTGCTTGTTGCAAAACTTTCATAAATATCTTTGAACTTTGGAAACTAGTTTTTATCTCTTTAAAAGTGAAAGTACACTAGCTTTGGTTAATTGTATCGGAGTGAACCAAAAGATTCCATCAGAATAATGAATAGTGTTAAAATTGGTTTATTTATACAAGTATGTTAATCTGTTGTGAATCTTGATGCCTTTTGACAACAATCTTCTTGTACTTCTTACATTCGAAAATGCAGTCTCCTTGATAATGTTATGAATTTCAAAGCCAAAGCATGGATAAACCATTTTAAAGAAAAATACGATACAGTTGTATTGATAGCCTGTTTGTGAAGATTAATGTACGTCTTGGTTGTATATAGTTTCCATGGAAAAATTTAATTAAGGACGAGGCCCGAAGTGTGTACATAGTGTGATGATATTAAAAATGTAAATGTGATGATATTCAAAATGTAGTGATATTTGAAAATGATAAAAAGAGAGAGTATAAAAAAAATTTTGTTTTTTGTTTTGATAAATGTAATGACAGTAAAAAAAATAAATTAATTAATACGTTCAAGAAAATAGCGTTTTAATAAAAAAACTAAGAACCAAACGAAGAAAAATGAGGACCCCGAGAAAAAGAGCTCTCCATATCATAACATAAAAAAAATTGGCGCCCCAACGTGGTAGGGTAAGTTAAATAAAAGACATAATTATCATTTTGTTAGTTATCTGTTGGTAGTGGAAAGATGTCAAAGCGAGGTAAATCGGTAGATAGTAGAAAAAGGGATAAAAGAGAGGAAGAAAATATTGAAATTGAACAGATGGAAGAAGAAAGTACAAGTATGGAGGAGACCATGGGAGATGTTGAAAAGGGAGATAAAGAGCAAAAAGAAATATGACAACAACAACCAGATTTACTTAAAATATTAATAGAAATGAAACAAGACCAAGATAAAAGATTTGAAGACCAAACTAAAAGATTTGAAGACCAAACTAAAAGAATAGAAGACCAAACTAAAAGATTAGAAGATATTAAACAAGATAATACTAAAAGATTTGAAGAAATCAATCATAATCAAGAGAAAAGATTTGAAGGAATTAAAAGAAAATTTGAAGATCATGAGAATAGATGGGATAATATTGTTAAAAACATGAGAGGTGAAATACAAGAAGAGGTGAATAATAAGATAGATGAATTTCAGAATGAAATGCGTAGGAAAATAGAAAAACACCAAGAAGAAATTATCAACATGTTACAAATAAGGGATGCAGATATAAATGAGAAAATTAAGGAGCAAGAAAAAGCACAAGAAAACTACTAGCAGAATGTGAAAATAGAATTAGAAAAAATAAACAAAAATGTTGAAGAGAAATCAACAGCAGGTAATCATGGACCAAGTCATTATTGTATATTAGATAGCGGGATTCAAAATATGGCAAAATTCTCAGTAAACCATCAACGAATAAATCCAAAAAAAAACAATTAACAGTTTACCAATAAGAAAGGCAAATCTTAAAAATAAGATAAAGAAGAATTACAAAAAAGAAAAAAATTATCAAAATAACAATAATAATAAAGAAAAATTGAAATATACTATTAATTGGCAAAATAAACTAAGAAGAGCAAGAAAAACTGAAAGAAGAAACAAAATGAAGATGACAATGGAAAATAAAAGGTTGGAGGGGATCAAAGTTGAAAGAAAATCTAAAAATAAGACTAGAAAGAAAAATAAGGAATCGAGGTATAAGATATTTAGGAAAGATAGTAAATCCAAAATAAGGATTGAAAAATATAAAATGATAATGAAAGAACATTTAAAGAATTTACTTTCAAGAGTCAGAGAGGAACACAGAAATTACAAATACAGAAAAAGAAAGAAAATCAAAGAACTAGAATAAATGCTACAAGAGAATTTTAAAGTAAAAATTAGAAGCCAATGTTTTGACAAAAATAACAAAAGAAGAATAGGGAACATTGCGTATTAGGTTTGACAAGAAGGTATGAATGATGCTTGAATGAATGTGTTAAAGATAATCATAATAAGTTAAATAATTATTAATGAAGTATTATTAAAATGATGATAATTTTGAAGATTTGAATATGAAGTTAGTAGAATAATAATGATAATAATAATAAATAATTAATGATATGATTGATAATATTAAAAGAAAAGGTCAAAATATGATCCTTAATATGAATAAGTAAAGATAAAATATGATATTAAAGTAGATAAATGAGGCAGGGAGTTAAGTTATATGAAGAAAACCTTACTACTAGAGAAAATAATTTTTGCAATTTCTTAAGAAGTTGTAAAAAATGATTTGTATTAATGCAGCATGAATAAAAGCTAGTTGGAAAATAGAGGAAAATAAGGGAAAATTAGGAAGGAAATGTGAAATAAAATGAAAATAACAAATATTGAGTTAAAAAAAAACAATAAAAATAAATCTTGTATAAAATGTTAATAATGCTAACTAAACTTATAAAATTTTAAATTGTTCTGTTGAAATAATGTAATGTCAAAGTGACAATTAACAAATGTAAAAAAAAATCAATGAATGACAGTTGCCTAATGTCAAATTGACGTTCGACAAATGTCAAAGTGCAAGACCGTCAATTCAAATAATTAAGGTTAGAATAAAAACATAAAATAAAACACCATTAAAAAAAATGATTATGTATATCATGAAACAAAACAATATCTATTACATTATATAAGACAAATAAAAGAAACAAAGATCAAATTGTAATGGAATTCACAATTGAGTATATTTTAGTTAATATTAATCAAAATTTAAGCTATAGTATAAAACGCTTAAAATTTATATTAATATGGAGGGGAAATGTGATGATATTAAAAATGTAGTAATATTTGAAAATGATAAAAAAAGAGAGTATGAAAAAAATTTGTTTTTTTGTTTGATAAATGTAATGACAGTGAAAATAAATAAATTAATATTGTCAAGAAAATAGCGTTTTAATAAAAAAATTAAGAACCACACGAAGAAAAATAAGGACCCTGAGAAAAAGAGCTTTCCATCAATCACGTTAACTCAGATGCTGAACAACTTATTTGTATTCAAGTTATTTAAAATTTTGCGACAAGTCTGCCTGTAGAGTCAGCAACGTATTACTCAAATCATGTTTTTAATGCTAGCTGAGTTTTTCGAATACCATTGCGTTGGTAAACCTTCCGATACGTATAATTATGTGATCGGCATGTCTTTGTAAGTCAACACCTTTTTCGTGTATTTTTTGACGAGTCCACCACAGGCTACTACAGAAGAGGGAGAAATATTTACTCCTCTCTGTTGAAGTACCGATATCGGAGACGATTGCTCTCATTGAAAATGCACAAAGGGTATAAAAGCTTCTACTGCTTTTATCTTTGATTTCGGCACCTATCCATATTACACTCAGGTGCAAAATAAACGGGTAACCAATTTCTTTTCAGTATTTCTAAGTTTTTACCACTGTTGTAATTTGAAATGAATGTTGATATTTCAAGACAAAAGACGCTATCAGAGTATAGAAAAAGGCAGCATGCGGTACTTATCAGTTTTTTAATAAACAGTAATTAAATTATGTGTAAGAATTAAAAATATTCATTTTCGAAAAATAAACTTAAAAGATATCGGAAACGAAATTTTCATTTCAAAATGCATCAATACTTTGTATTGCCTCCTCTAGCCCTAACTGCCGTCCGGCGGTGCACTTAGCGAAAGTTTTTGTGTTATGCTTTACGTAATGCCTTAGAAAAAATATAATTTTATTGGACATTAAGGACAGAACAGAAATTTTAATGAATTATGTTTGTATTGAATTATCATCCCACTTCTACATCTTTATATGTACAATTTTAATGAGAAGTGGGATTTCAAAAATTTTGGGTTTCGTAATATACTACATACTTCAGATTTACCTTTACTAATTTTGCAAACACTATTAGCTTATATACAACTGGAATGTTCTTTTTGTATGTTACGTTTAAACACAGCACCATCTTTGAAAAAATGCTTGTACTGCATACATCACTGTTTCTAGCAGTTAAGCTTTTAAAGAGGCGCATTAGATGGCGCTGTAACGTTTTTAAATGCCGAATCAGCATCATCCTAAAAAAATCTACCTGTACTCTGTACATCATCATAATTTAAAATAAATAAATCGAATAAAAAAAATACAATAGATGGTATACTGTAGCACAAGTGGTGAGTTATCTTTCTGCTTTGAAACAAGGCTTTTATAACAATGAAAACAGTGATGTTCAACTGAAATTTTAAAAAAATGGTTGTCCGTTTATTTTACACCTGAGTTATTATAAAAAATGAAAATCTTCGTTCTTCCACTGCTGTGCAGATTATTATATTGTCTAGAATTTCTTCTATGTATATATATCAAGAAATAATTCAAAGAAGTATTTTTAGTTGCTGCTTTTATCTTGTACTTTTTTCACCAATCTAACCTGATAGTTATATTAGTGCTGTTACAACGATAAGTGTTTCAATAGGCCATCCTCTATACAGGATGTTAGTGAACTAATAGTACTCCGTGAAACAGGTGATAGGAAAAGTCATCTGAAATAGAAAAGCCTAGTAACAATTGTTTCTATCTTGCTCCGTTTTCGAGAAAATGTGAAAATCAGCTATTACTATCTGGCAACGGTGTCGCACTAAAACCTTGATTATAGCCTTTTGCAAATTTATTTTAGACACTCCCTAATAAATTACTAGAAAGTTGAGTTCAATTTCCTAAGAAGCTTTACCTGGGATGAATCCTTTTTCATAAAACCGTAAATAATCTTCTGTTTGTTGTACCTACTTAAAAGGAGTGTAGGTTGTTAGTTCTTTAAGCAACAGAACGGTATTGTACAAATCGTTTAAAACTAGACTCTTGTAAAGTAAATTTACGTAAAAGGTAGTTTCTTTGAGAACATAACTATCTGACCATAGATCAATGGAGGTGGCATACTTGAAGCATTTTCTTGCTTAACTTACTGCAAAAGGTAAAAGAGGAGCATACCCCAGCTTATTTGCTTTGATAGCTTGCTTGAGAAGGAAAACTGGAGAGCAAAGCCTGACATGTGCTCACGTATGGTCTTTTAGAAAAATGTGATGAAAAGTGGAGGACGATTCGTGTTTCTACATAATTTCCTTAAGACGGTTTATGAAGTTAAGCCGCATGGCTTTACCAAAAAAGATAAATAGAGAGCGAATTTCAACCAGTGTAACCTATATTGGTGCATGATTTGCTCAGGAATAATAGTAAAACTCAAAGTCTAAGGTAAGTTGTCATTTTTGAAAAAAAAAACTTAATTAGTTTCTGTGCATAGCTTTTTCAAGAAGGTAAATAAAAAGCAAAATTTAAATCATGTCCGCATATAGATTCCCCAAGACGGTTAGTAGAGAGTAAAAAACTCCTACTCAATTATTTTTTCCTAGCTTACCCGAAAATGCGAATAGATGGCAAGATAGTAAACGTGAAACCTCAGCTACTGCAAACATGGACTGAATACCGCCTACAACTGAACTTTGCGTAGTCGTCAGACTCACACAAGATTTTGATAAAAAACAAAGACCAACATTCAGTCAGCACAGATGACGCTATTGAGGCTTAAACCTGAATTTTTTGAGAAGGTTGATGGAGAGCAAAGTGTAAGACCATCTTTAAGCCTAACTAGATGGTCTACGTCTAGTATTTCAGCTTATTTGCCAAACACCTATTTTTGTCGTAATGATAATTTAAGGTTAAATACCATATTGCAATGTGATTGCATATTTCTAACTGAATGAATAGATTAAGAATCCATATTTTAGTGTTCTGTGTAAAAGGATCTTTAGTTACTTTTAGACTTGCGCATTTAGATTAGCATGAAGAACAACTATTATATGTTTTTTACTTTTCTGACTGAATATCCACACAATGGTGAAGTACCTAACTTGAATGTCTTAAAATTTTGTCTTAATGTAACTTCTTATAGAAAAGATGCGACACCAAAGTAACTAAGTATTAAAATGATTCAGATTTTGAGACTATAAAAATGTTTCAATCGCAATCAGATTTCAGCTGATGTCAAACCAAAGACTTTACAAGTTTTAGAAGTATTTATTTACAAACATTTATTTAAAAAAATAATATACAATAGAAGATCTGCGCTCTTTCATGCAGGCAAACACATTTAGTACTTAATTTAATTGCTTTGGAAAATAAATTCTACATCTCCACTAAAAGTGGTTTATTTCTTGAATGGTTTAAACGGTTGTTGTGCATTAAGTGGTTTGTAAGCTGGTTGCGGATTGGTAGCAGCATATTGCTGTCGGTGAGGCTCTTCTTCTTCAGGATGAGCTGCGTTCCATTCTAAAGCTCTTTGAATTGCTGGTGGAATTGGTGGTGGAACAGGAATAGCATCACCTTGGGCTTGGAATCCATTTTCGTTTGCAAGATATACAATTGCAATTGGTATACCTTCTGGTGATGTGTATTGATAAGAACCTTGGGCTTCTAGAGTATCGGGATTTTTTAGTCCTCCTTGTTCTTGAGCAGCAATACCATTTCCGGTTTCATAACTAAGAAGTAAGAAAAAATAAGTCAGTTTCACACGATTTGATTTAATTACAATTAGAAATTGTTATTGTACTCACTTCCATCTGTACGAACCATCCGGGTTGGGTCCTTCGCTTTCGTATCTTAAAATTGGTATTTCGTTGAGTGGTCCAGCAGAAACTGCAGCTACCAATGCCAAACCAATTAAAAGAACCTAGAAGATAATTATAGCTTACATTAACATTAAACTTAATATTTTATTTCTTGGTTTAATTATTTAAGGGATATACAAAAGGAAGTTTTATAATATTTCGTAGAAATATAACAAAAATTTTAGAAATTTAATTTTTACACAAAATAAGTTTAACATTAAGATAATCTTCTGAATGTATTCTACAGACGTCCGTCTTTTCGTCACGCACTTTTCTGCATTTTATACGATTATGTCATAAATTAAAAATGAATTATTTATTACACATCAGTTTCTATATTTAAATTATCACCACACACTTCCTGTCTAATACCTACAGGTTTCATAATGCTTTTGAGAAGAATCTTGGATTTCACTAAACAAACAACTACCATCCTCAAGAGGAAATCGTAATATATATACCACCGGTCAGATGTCTGTTCCCCTACTTCTATGACAATGAAATCTTTCTGGATTATTGAAAAACGAATGATATTAAGATTACACACGTCCTTATGAACTTTTTAAATTATGGCGAAATCTAAATTAAAAACTGAGAGAACCGAACTTGGAATTTGTTTGTGCAATATTACTTAATGAATTATTAATCTTTATGTGGTTGTATATATTGAGAATCTATTATTACCTTAAATAAATATTCATTCATTTTAGGTTAACACATTTTATAGCGATGGCATCTTATAAAAAATGACTAAATCCTTTGCATATAAATTATACCGAGTTCAAATGGAAGTGTCGTGTTTTACTGTCTTTAATTTATATTCTCTTTCTCTAACAGAAAGTGGACCCGGAAAAGATTATCAAATAGTAATTTCTGCAGATGCCACAGTGATATTAGGTACACTTCAAATAGATGGGAATCTTTAAATGTTGTAGTAGTGTGTCTGCAATCAGTTCTTGTAATATGTGTGGGCAGGTCAAAAGTCACCCATGTAGAATTTGGTTTCTTGTACTCTGAGATGATAAATGCATTTGTATTATATAACTAACTTACTGTTATTTACTGTAATAGTGTTGTTAGAATGTTATTGCCAGCTAGACATAATAAAAATATCTTGTTAAAATGTTCTTGCATTTAAAATTACATACCTATAACATTATATTGAATAAAGTTTCTAAAGAATTACATTCTTAACAATAATCGGATAGTATTGACATAAACAAATATGCATTATGCATTAAATTATACCCTACAGCAATTTCGTGACTTTATCTTGCCAGAATGTGATCTAATACATTTTTGTTGTTAGTTGTATATTATATGGTACCTTTGCAAAGTCTAATTGTAAGTTTCTCGTCGGCGCTATGCACATTTCTGTTCACAAGACTAAAATTCACGTTTTCTGAAGAGATCGTGCAGTAGAGGGTTGTAATATTCAAGGCATAAAGCTGGGTGTAGTATTTAGTAAAACTGCAGCACATCTTCCAACATAGGATGGTGTAAAGTAGAACCTTTTTAAACAGTTATGCATTAGCATCAAATTTCTTAAACTTTCCTAATTTTATTTTCTGTTCAGCATTAAACTGCATGAATTGAAAAATACAAATTACTTACTTTTACGATTTCCCAGAAGCATTTAGAAAAAATATAGTTTGCGATATTGCTTTACTGGTACTCTTTACAAAAAGAACTCTTTGAATGTGTAAATAAATAAAATGAAATCAAGAAGTTGTCTAAAGAGCATGGCTACCAGTCTTTTTCTAAATTTGTTCAATATTGGAAAATTTCACTTACAAAGCCAAAAAGACTTAAATTCTAGTTTCTAGATTCATTGCGTTCAAAATACTAAAGTTGATACACGAGCAGCAGCAGTTTTTACAAATATGACAGATTAGAAAACAAAGTGTTCAGACGTCGTCGCATCGGTTGTAGTGTCACTGTATCAGCTGTCCCGTCCTACTTGTGGAGGTCTTATCTCTCCGTCAGGTCGAGTCAGTGCTGTGTGTCTATACTTTGATCGGGACGGCAAACTATAGCGTAGGGTTTTTTGCGAGGGAATAGTAGGTTTACCATCTCCTGCGCAACCATCGCCTAGTATAACCATCCACTACCAAACTCCACATTCATCACACGCACCTATGGACCTGAAAAAAGTCGTGTCAGTTTATCACCACATAAAAACAATCACATTGCATCAAAGTCGTGTACTATAGCAACGTAAATATACATTATACTTTACTATGTATCGTATCATGCCAATGCCTTACATCGTAAAAGGCGACTTCAATCATCGAACCGCTAAAAATGTCACAACAGTGCCCTTTAATCAACGCACACCACTTTAATTGACTTTCATCAAGAACACC